>JBAMBL010002482.1:0-35617 GCA_037043405.1 Drosophila subquinaria | reverse complement strand
TGACAAATGCATTTTCGGTTTTCCAATTCTTCTTGCTATTCCTAGAAAGTCACTTTAGAGAGCTGATGGTCTGCGGAGCTTTCTGTGTTGACGGTTGTTTGAAGCTAGACTTCCCAAACATTCTCATGAGTTGCTCTGAATACACAGAGATTATTTTCTGAAGATAATGTTAAAGTCACCATATGCAAGCATGGCTACAATGCCAAAAAGTAAACCCTTCGCCTTGATCAGCGCTATCTCAAAATATAAAACTAGATTAAAGGTGTTTATGATGAAAATAGACAGTATAATAAGTATATCGGAGCTAAAAGTGGCTAATATACAGACGTGGGAGTCAATTTCCAAAACAATATATTTACTAAGTAAAGTTGTTATTGTTGTACAAAATGATTGTTGTTCTTGAATCAAGTGTGGACCAGCCGAAAATCGAACAAAAGATTTTTATAAAACCCTGATAGCTAATGTTGTTGCTTTGTAACTTCTAATTGTTTTGTTTGATTTCCTTTCATTCAAAATTTCAAATCAGCAGTACATTCCTTTCTTGTGCTCTAAACTGGCCCACAATATCATCAGAGAAGTTGTCATTTCTGTAAATTGTAATTTCTACGCTTTTGGTACGTTCGCGAACAGCTGCGACTGTTTGTAATTTAGTTATGCCATTGCCTTTACAGAGAGAAGCGCAGTGTCTGTAAGGTAGAAGGAAAAAGAGCGCAAAGGAAAAGAAATGTGACCGTTACTGTCTGATTTTCTGCTTGCTGTTATTCCTGTTATCTTGATTGCTTATGGTCTGCATTTGCTTATTATTATAATATCTAAAAAAAAGAAACTGCCGTCAGACCCATGGTTTCTTGGGCAAATCTTCTTAGAATCGTCGTAGACTACGATTTTGACAACCGCTTGAAATCGAAAAAATTAACCCACTCTAACGTATAAATATAGATGTATTTCAGTTTCTGCTCCGGTATCGGTACTACATTTAAAAGGGTTAATTTCGGTTAAAGGTTCCGATTCCGGTTACGGTTTTTATCCCTGGCTTTAACCTTAAGCTTAGTTTATTAAATAAAACATAATGATGTTTTAACTTTATTTACTTTTTTTTTTTGTAAAGTTTTTCAACATTTTATAATAACTAATAAAACTAAAAAACTAACAAAAAACAATGCCATAGCTTATTTCAACCACATACAGTGGCTCGCAGCTTATTTCGTGCCAGGGTAGAGTAAAACTTTGAGATCGAATAACTGCTAAGCTATTAGAGATATCAAGAAAATTTTAATGTATGTAGTTCTCTTTAGCAATTTTGTTTATCATATAAGACATTTCACTGTTATTTTCTGTTATTTCTGTAAATAGCCCTTAAAACTAAGAAAAACTTAAACTAGTTTTTATGTCACAGCATATTTTGTGCAGGCACTTGAAGTGATTCTAAATTTTCAATTGCAATTATAATGTCGCTGTTTGTTCTTTTATCCGTTAGAACACATCAGAAGCTAATTTAAATGTACATTTAATGGGTTTAATCACGTTTAATCACTTTAGTTTTGAGGTACATCGATTTAACAGTGGAATTCGATCCTTACGAGATTAAAAAATGGACTTATACTTATACTTATACTTATACTTATACTTATACTTATACTTATACTTATACTTATACTTATACTTATACTTATACTTATACTTATACTTATACTTATACTTATACTTATACTTATACTTATACTTATACTTATACTTATACTTATACTTATACTTATACTTATACTTATACTTATACTTATACTTATACTTATACTTATACTTATACTTATACTTATACTTATACTTATACTTATACTTATACTTATACTTATACTTATACTTATACTTATACTTATACTTATACTTATACTTATACTTATACTTATACTTATACTTATACTTATACATTTGCATACATAATATAATATGAATACAGCTTTGTTTAAGCATGATGCAATCCCATTCCGATGGTGTATTACATTTTTCATTTTTATTTTGCTTCTCATATTCAGGTTTTATTAACAGCCTAATGAAAGGGGTGTGAGGGGAAAATTACATGCTTGCAACTTTTCACCCAGCACTTATCACATTTTAATGTTTCAATTAAGGCGAAAATTGCACTGCAACAGCGACAGCAAAAGAAAATGCAGAAACCATGCAGAGTAGTAATCACAAAACACAACTACCGCAAGCTACCGAGGTTGCAATGAAGCGAATCAAGTAGGATGAAAGCAAACGGGGCGAATAATGGCCCTATTTGAGGGCTGAATGGAAAGGAGATAAAGAGAGTGAGGTAGCGCTGGTCAGGGTACAATGTATGTATATATATGACCTAAAGTTGGCGCCAATGGAAGGAAAAGTTAATAGAACGCCTGCTCTTTGGCCTTGAAAATAGTCATTAATGTCAGTCGCATTGATTCTAATTGCGGCTCTGTTACGTATTTATTCGTATTGTAAGCTTTGTCTAGCTACTTTGTAAAATCTGCACTAAACACATATGTATATAGTACATAGATTAGACATGACATACAAGTACTTAAACTAGGGAATAATGCCTTTCAAATGTAGTACCGGGAGTGGATCTAAATTTGAAGGAATTTTCCGGTTTCGGTACGTATTCTAAGGATATGCACGAGCCGATTTTCGTTATTGTTATTTATATTTTGAATTAGTATACTACCTAGTCGAAGGTGTATTGAGTATGCATTGAGAATATTCAAGATATCAAAATTTATTTGAAATTTACTAAAATAAGCAAAAAAAACAACATCTCAGACAAAAAACTGAAAACATCTCACACAAAAAACTGAAAGCTTTAGTTTGTTAGTCTACTATTAGTCTATTTTGATTTAAGTCTGCTTTATGCTTAGGTAAAGTATTCCTATTTAGTTTTTGTACTCAGTTTCAGAGTTTAAAGGACTTGAATCAAGGTTGAATTGTCTAATCCAGTACGCTTTGAAAAATTTTACGTTTAAATAAAAATACAAAAAATCTTAGTAGTTCGGTACTGTGCTGAGGGTCTTTTAAAACCTCTACATAACACTTTTAAGATTTCTATACTGTTGTGCTCTTTTCCTATAATTTGTAAAGAATCATTTATTATTTCTCTAAACAAAGAAGGGAAACAATCTAATAGCAGTAACTATAGATAATATAAAAAATCTAGTAACGAAAACATTTCTATTTCCCAAAATTTCTGATACCCAATTTTGTGACGAATTATATTAAATTTAATACATAAATTATTAAAAAAAAAATATTTTTGGATATGAGGAATCGGGAACTTGTAGCGCAATGATTTTAAGAATATTTAATAAATTACATTTATGCAAAGATATCTAGTTTGTTTTCCATTCCAGGGTCAAGTAATTCGAATTCATATTAATGTAATAACTTGATAGTTTTAGATAAGTTTTCATTTCAAATTTGAGCGTCTACTGAGGTAGTGTTTGGAAGGTCTGGCGAACAGAAATTCTCACAGCGCTGGCAATTTCCACAGGCAACTGGCCGGATATCTTCGATTTTTTCTGGCTATGTTCGATGTTCGTTTGGAGTGCAATCAACCGTGTGGAAGATGAAAAGACTCTGTACATCGTTGAAAACGAATCGGCTGTAAGAAAACCACAGCTGGCAGCAGCAAACCAATAATAGCCGGCAGCAGGGCGCAAGATTAAGCTCTGTCCGGCGCGCAAGCGTCCATATTCTCTGTTCTCACAGCTTGCGAAGTCGCCATCGCCATTGCCATCTTAAGGTACTCATTTGGACAGACAGAGCTACGAGTATAAGCCACCAGACAAAGAGTACCAGTAATGTTAATTAAAGTCCCTCTAACTACACCTATACATATGGAGTTGCAGATACGACTCTCCACCTCAGCCAGTACTTTGGTCTCCGCATTGGCTCAAATGTTTTTTTGTTTAATTTAAAAATGGCGGACGGTTAAAATACAAACAACAATAAGCAACAGCAATGCGAACGTCGTTGTAAACAGCAAACGGCACGTAACGGAAGTGAGTTTGCGGTTGGAGTTTGGGTGCGGTCCAACTTGGCCACAGTTGTCGTTTTATGGGCCAAAAAGATTTCATTTCAATGTGCGATGGTTGACAGTGTTTTTGTTTTTGCTGTTGCTGTTTTTATTACTGTTGCCCGTCACACACGGCACATACATATTTCTGGATGCATCTTGCAATTTTATGTTGGATGTTGCTGCTGTCACTCTTAGTACTGTTGCAGCGGTGCAGCAGCAGCAGCAACAGCAGCAGCAGCAACAGCAACAGCTGCGCAACCGCATTTGGATTGATTTGTGGCTTGGGTTCCCAGATGAAACAAAAAGCTCTTTAAAATGGCTCCCTCACTCTGCTGCTCACTCTTCCAGCCAACCCCACAATTCTAACAGATGTAGATTTACATATTGCACGCGCTCTCAAAAACTTTGCTCACAAATTTAATGAACGCAATTTGCCGCAACACGAAAGCATCAGAAACATGCCATGCCATGCGTTGCAGCATTTGAAAGCTATACACTTCGTCGATGGAGTCAATTGTACAGGAAGCAATCGATTGGATCCTTCCTCAATCGTTGGTAAATTCCACAGGTGTTTTAACCGGAAGGGCCCCTTCCGAAGGGGCGAAATAGAATTGACTCCAATCCAGATGATAGAATCATTTAAATGCAGTGTTGCCCATAATTTCAAAAGCCTATACCATGGAATAGAAGCTCATAATTCTGCCGGCGTATTAACTAACTTAGAATTCCATTGAGACCGAATTTAAAATAAATCGCAAATAATTATAATTGGGAAGATCTACATATGTTATTCGAAATTTCAATATGATCGGATAGCAAACACAGTTTAAGGAAACTCTCATCAATATTTGAGAGTGCGCAATTACGCTATAGTCTGTACCTATGGCCTTAGATACCTCACCATATTGTACATATTTGTACTCAGATACACTAAAATAAATTAAGTTCGTTCGTTATGCCGTTTTGCTCATTAAATTTTAAGATTGTTGTGTTCTATTATTCCTGGAGTAAGTATGAAGCGATCTTAAATTTAAAATTCCAACTGTTTCTATGACAGCTATGTATATGCTATAAATGTAGAGTATTGCCAGTAGATGTACTCGTAGATTTGCAAAGTAATTTGAGAGAAAAAATAGAAACGGCTACCTAGCAAAAGTGAATACAATGACTTGTGACAACTCTGCCGGCATTTTAATTTTTTTTAAATTTTTTTTCGACACTCACAATTCCCAAAGTTTTTTTTTCCTGCTATATAACCTTAATTAAAGATAGAATAGTTTTCTACTTATACACACTTAATTTATTTTAGTGGTGTATTTGTATTATATTATTATTGATGGGTAAGCCTGCACTCCGACCCTTTTGATCAATATTATTCTGAGCCTATAGCTCATCCATCAACCCGATCTCTCGCACGAAGTAGAGGACTTTTGTCGGGCTTAGGTCTGCTATGTCCTCAATTGGTAGGACATATTTTCCTAGAAGATTACACCTACGTCTACCTCCCAATTTAAATAAGTGACTTCTCTGTATTTGTACTTATTTGTTAGTATACAATGTTCTTCACCCAAGTATTATGGGCATTGTAATCCGAATGTATTGCCCAAATTTTCCTTTAGTGTTCTGCGAAAGGACCGTGAAATTTTTCTGCCCCAATATTTTGCTGCACACTTTTCAGCAGAAAAATTCTGAAAAAAGCTTTGAGAAAATCAGACGTTAGCGTCAAAAGAATTAATTTGGCTTGCAATTTGAAAATAATCCTCTCATGTCAAAAATGGTTTTGCATGCAATGGCATTCGTATGCTCTTCAATATTATCGACAACTCCAGCGAAAAGAGAAAACAGCGATGTGTTTTATGCCCACCGTCGAAGGGCAGAAAATAATGAAAGTTTTCGCAATCTGTCGTAAAAATATTTGCATGGAACAATTCAAAATATAATAAAATGAAAACCAAATATACAAAGACCTACTTTTTTTTTAATTCATAAAAGCAACTAAGTTCTACAGGGTCCAATGCGCCCTGTTTGCCCGCTTAGGTAAATTTTGCAGCTTAACCGCCCTAGCGGTACTAATAATTTTGACAAATGATAAGTTGGAGTTATGCTCACTAACACAATGTCCAGTGAATTCAATCAGTAAAGTCTCGGCGAAATTGAAAACCGGAACAGGTAAAGGAAATTCATTTCCGCAAATTTTTTGCCGAAAGTGAAAACCGGAAGAAAATTGTTTGGCCTTGCGCACTTGGCGCAAAGAAATTCCGCTTTCAATATGAGTTGTTTTAAAGCTGTAATCAGCTTGTAATTTGATTGAAAGCGCTTGGCGATTCACACGTGTCTCTTAATAATTCTATCCAACAATATATGGAACAATTACTTATAATTATTATGTATTTTTCGTGGTTTGGAAAATCGAAAAGAAGACATACAGTTCTAATTATCTAGTCTTGAGCTTTTGTACATGTATAGGTATGATATGTATCACTGTGGACTACAGTCCACGGAAGTGACGAAAGCAGGCCCCAAAAGCACGCTCGTAGTGAAGTGTGCTGCAGGCCATAAGCCACAAGCTATGCATAGTTTTGGGCAAGGAGATCGGGTGGCCGATCGCAGTAGATGATATACTATATGTATCTAAAATATTCTTTAGAAAAGTTGGGCACTCTGCACTGGGCCAAAAAGATTTCTTTATTCAGTATGTAGAATCGGGACTTTTTTGCACAACGTGTCAAATGTAAAACTTTTTTTAATTAATAATTTATTTATTTATTTTAATATTGCTCGTCACAAAATGGATATCAGAACAAGATAATTGGAGTGAAAATGAGCCATGATTTATAAAAGCTTCATTTGTGCCAATGTATAGTGAGATTCTCATTAATTTTAGGATTTCGGTGGCGGTTGTGCTTACCTGGAATACCAATATGGGAGATGGAAGATATTGCAAGGCAAAGAACCTAATTGCATTCATGCATTCATTGCGGGTTTTCCAAAACATTAAAAACTATTCATCAATGGAAGATGCAAGAGGAGCCTCGGTTGTTTGATGCGGTTGTAGGCGGAAAACGAAGGAGAGAAAGTCGCCGGACTCGGTGGCAAGACCAAGTGACGGAAGCCCTGTTAGCCCTGAGTGTTACCAGCTGGCGGAGACGTGCGCAAGACATAATAATAATGTATGTAAAGCATCTCAAACTCGGCCTATGGCTAAATACAGATTCTCAATAACAGCAGTGCCAATTATCATATCTAATACGATGCGTGAACTCAAGTTTCATCATCAAGTCAAAATTCGCACAGCCGTGCAATGCGCTCTGAGATTTTCAGACTAAGTTCGGGGCATTTCCGGTTGGGTTATTTTCGGAACCAATCATACAGCCAAAACAAAACGACTGCGTTAATGTCTTTGTATTGCTGGTGTTTATTGTTGCTATTGCTTTTGGATAATTGACACACATGACGACAATATCAACGATGTGTCATATTGTTTATATCATACAAGTGTACATTTGCACATACATATATAAGTATTGGCGATTATACAAAATATTGGCATTGTATTTGGGCAGATTGATGAGCCATATCTACTCGTACGAAGGTATCAACACCATCAGAAAACGAAGAATGCAAAATGAATTAATTAATTAGCATAAGCAACGCTTAGTCTCCATATCAGAGTTTCGGATTCGAACTCATCTAGTTTCAACAGCAACCAAACAAGTGCTGAGTCATGAAAGAGTCGTGACTCAGCCCCAGTGCCCGTAGATACAGCTAGTGCCAGTGCTCGTACCACTTCCCGATTATGATTTCAGCTTTCAGCACCTTTCAGTTTGATATGAAAATATGATTTAGCTTCTTTTTCAGAGTTTATTCTAAAATTTGCGAAAATGTCCGAACGCATATTTTCAAATCTATAAACCTGATCATTGATTTGAAACTAATTAAAATCGATATCACATCTAGATTTTACATAAACAATATACTATATGCCGTACGATCTGACTTCAGCTTAATCATCATCACTTTGTGAACTACATGCTTAAGAAATATATATGTAAAAATAAAAAGCGACAATCAATGTCAACGCGGCTAAACTATTTTTAAGTTGCGCTTGGGAAAATAAATAAATTAGCAGTATTATGTCAAAAGATATTTGATAGACACCAAAAATAAATCGAGCCTGGAACTGAGAATGAGACTGGAATGGAGACTGTGATGCCGCAACGGCAACGACAGTTCATTAACTCAATTAAAACGTTTAGGCCGCCTGGTGCCAGTCAAATCGGCTAAGTTCGATCAGTCCAATAACACAGATATAATACAATAACTTAGTTGTTAGAACTTACCTTGAATTTGTGGAGCATTGGGCTTGTAAACCTGGCAATCTGAATTTATTGTACTATTTGACGACGAGTAATTGCTGCCCAGCTGCTGTGCACTTGTGGTCAGCGCACTGCCCACAGTCGCAGCCGAAGCGGCGGCTGAGGCAGCGGCGGCCGCTGCCGTCGTGGCTGCCGCCACCTTCGCTGACCGTCGCAGCGTTTCCAGTTCGTGAAAGGTTTTCGGGAAACCGTCGATGAATGGCCGCTGTCCCAGACCCAGAGCTCTGTACTGAGGTCCACCGGGAGGACCTGCAAAGAACAATTTCAAAGAGAGTTTAATAAGAAGTAAAGCATCCTTTTATCTTTTATGCAGCGTCCTTTTATCAAATTTGCCTGGCCTCCCGTAACTGCCCAATATGCTGTCCGTCGGTTATTAACACATTTTTGAGAACAACTCAGGCTACTGCGCATTTCAGTTGGTTATATCTTTCTTATAATTATATGCATACGTATAATACATATTCATATCTGGATTAAGTTTTGTTGTGAAGACATAAAAATGCGTTTACGAAACAATAAAAAT
Organism: Drosophila subquinaria; assembly: GCA_037043405.1. NCBI lineage: Eukaryota > Metazoa > Arthropoda > Insecta > Diptera > Drosophilidae > Drosophila > Drosophila subquinaria. The sequence goes on along the minus strand of JBAMBL010002482.1, from coordinate 26,670 downwards.
TATACACTCTGAGCCAATTGAAAATGGAAGGAAGGGTATAATGGCTTTGTGAAAATGTATGTCACAAGCATACATGAGTAATTAAAGGACCAAAACATACTAGTTTAAGTACACAAAAATCTTGAACTTATCCCAAAAATACTTGTTTCCAAGTAAAAACATTCTTTTGTTTAAGTTCATTTCAATCTTGATACATACTAGATTATGAACAAAGTAATCTTAAATTTGTAAGCCAAGTGTTTATTATAAAAAGCTTTCTTGGTTCTGGAAGTATTTCAGTCAAACTCACAGATTTTATGATTGATACGCATACATATATGTACATATGTATGGTCTTATATAGAAGCGATGAGTCGGAATTTAAATTTTCATGGATATATTACTTTCATCTGAAAGACCTTAGTTTTATCAATTTTAGGGCCTTTGAGTGTAGAGTATCTCATAGTCATCTACTCTTGACAGCTTACTTGTTTTTATAAAAATAAAGAAAAAATAATATATTATACATTTACATACATACTCGTACATACTATGTATGTGCATTACACAAACTAAAAACTTAATACGCCTTCGTTGACGAGGTTGCCGCCTTTGCAAAAAGGTTTTCTTTGAAACCGCAACATTTTCAGAAACTAAAGCAACTTATAGTAGACCAGTTCGGTTCAGTTGAGTTTAGCTCGTCTGTCCATCAAGCAGACAACCAGACAACCGGCTGCACTTTTCGAATACCTTCCCTTAAGGTTTTCAGCGAAATGGCCAACGTCAGTCACACACAGAACAATTTTCAAGTCAATTGAAGGAAAATATTTTGAAAGTATGTATGTTGAGCACACCTTCTGCCACGGGGATTATGAATGATTGCCAGAGTTTGTACATATGTGTGCAATTGACCGAAACGGCTTAGCTGTTTTCATTAATTACACACTTATTTAATGCGGACTAAACGACGTACTCGACTCGAATACTGTACAGTACTGTCTCAGTAACAGTGCCACCTCAACTCCCTCATGAGCCACATGGCGCAACGTTAATCCCAGTGGGTGTCGACGGTATTCCTGCCGGCGGGCTGTTCTTTAGATATTTTGTAGTGCTAAAGTGCATGGTGTTAATTGCAATAGGGATATTCTTTTTTTTGTTGTTGCTGTTGTTGTTGTTGTGTTTGTAGTTGTTACTTACTCGTCTTGGAGCGCGGTTCCCTTGGCCCATCTACAGTGACTTTGATGGCTTTGGCATAGGTAGCCACCTGTGGCGGGCTCGTCGCAACGGTAATTGTAAGCGTAAAACTTTTCCCTGCAATAAGAACAAAAGAACCCAGGATGGGTATTAAAAGTCTTTCGCTGATTTATGCGACAACAAATTGGCTACCGAAACAATTTTCAGCTCCTCCCTGCACATCATAAAATGCCTCAATTGTATTAAGGATTCCTTATCCTTACCGCAGGTATTGTGACTGCTGCACAGCATTTGTCGTGCATCGAAACTCACTTTTCACTATCGTGTGTTTAAAATACCAGTTTCAATCGTACTACTCTGTGTCTAACCGAAATACATATGTACATATATAAAGTGGAGACTGATAAATAATAACCACTTAATTATTTATGTGGTTACAAATTGCGAAAAATTTCTGAATTTTGTTGATATAAACGATGATAAAAAAAAATTAAAACTATACACAAAATATTTTTTAATTTCTTACACTTGTTTAATCATTTTAGCTAAAACATTTTAGCTAAACTAATTGGAAACGAAAGTTCAAATCATAGTGCACGCCTTGAAATAGAGTACGATTAAAATCTGAATAAAATGGCTTTGCACATTAGTCAAGATTAAAAGAAGCATCAGTAACTATAGTACAATACTCTGTGGTATATTAAAATATTATATAAATAGAGCCTTTATGCATTTCGTCTAAATTCAGTTATACGGCAAGGGTATTTACGGATCAGCTTGCACTGGGATTAAAAACACTTTACGTTCTTTTATGTTCTTGTGGTGCACTTTATTTGAACTCTTTGCATAAATTTTGTTGATCTTCTTTTAGGGTTCGTCGCTTTATACCAGCGAGGTCTTTGCTGCCTACACATATCTTCGCAAAACTGTTGAGACATGCGTTTTGGGAAACCGGGCAACATTGTGCTCTTTCAATGGGCTTGACCATGTTTACACTATTAATGGTAAGGATTAGGACGCCCAAATTGACTTCCGACTAAGTTATTAGCAGTTAGTAGTTGGTTAGTTGGACAAATGCCGCACTTTAAATTAACTTTGTGAAAAAGTATTTAGCTGGCAGAAGATGGCTTGGTAAACTCTAGTAGGATTATATATTCTTGATTTGTATCAAATACCGAGTGAGTGCCTGAGTGCCCGTTTTTTCGACACAAAGTTTGTCACAAATCAATATCTTCAGATACCCCTCCATTTCTCTTGCTTAAATTGAAGATTATTAATCTTAAAGCTTCTAACCTCAACGGAAGCTCGATTATGGCAAACCCTCTTAGAATTAATCGTAGATTACGATTTTGACAACCGCTTGGTAAAGAAAAAATTTGATTTTTAAATTATACAAATTGACCCACTCAAATGAACACCTTGATCTCAGAGACTATATCAAATCAAAGTTATATTTATGTTAATTCAGTGTTCATACATTGTTTTGACTCAATTATGATTAATGTTTGTTTGTTAGTGTACAAATGTTTATTTGCTTTGATTAAATAAGTCTTCCTTAAATTGTTTAACGTAGTTGTAATGACAATAATCATTGTTCGCGTTCACCAGAAGACATCAATCATCAATCATGCGTCATGATTGACTTTTGGTGCAAATTTTAAAACAATTTGGCGCAAAATGCTTAGTGAAATGGAAGCAAACAGAACAAAAGGCCAGATTTAAAATCATAGATGATAAGTTGTAATAATCAGTAATTGAGCCAATATTGTAATCACGTTTATTATTTTAAATGCCTTAAAAATTGGCAGAGTCCAACAAGTTGTTCATTTTAATTGCCATGCAAACAAAATAAATAAGATAAAAGAGTTTATTTTTTTTTAACTATGTCGTTAAATTTGTCATCGTTTATTCAATGCTTGCCAAGTTTAATTATGCTTGCTTAGACTAATACGCGCAGTGACTAAATAGTATATGCCAATCCTTTAGAAGGTCCTTGCAAGTACAGTGTTTTGTTTTCACCTGTTCGTGGAACAAGTCAAGAAGTATGAGCAGTTCTTATAACTGGGCGTTTTGCAAGATTCCAATTTATTCACGATGACGGCAAATGTTACAAGCATGCTGTTACAAGCCATCACCTGAATTCAACCACTGCAGTTTGCGTGATTTTTTTGCGGAACGCCCGCTAAGTCTCAAGAAAGAGAAATACGGAAGGTAGGTGTTTTATTTAATTTGATAAACACTTTGTTGACTAAACCAAATTTAATAAAATGCCAAAAATAAATTTTTTTAGTAACAGTAGAGACTTGACATTTTTTTACTAATTGCTCTACAAAAAATATTTGAAAAGGTATGAACCTGTGTTTAATCTATTTATGTTTTTTTTATTAAAATTTTGCATAATTTTTTGTTTTTATGCCCTAGTTTCAATAAAAGAAAAGATCGTAAAGCCACCAATTAATAAGCAATTTACTTACGATTATGTATATATATATATGTATATAAAATACATTAGCATACTACTACATAGATATGCTCCTCAAACTGTACTCATCAGTTTAATTTCTCATTTTTCCTCGAATAGAGCTATTGCATTACTGACCGACCCCGACCCCGCTCCCTGTCATTGGCATCTAGACATATTGGCGTGCTACGTGGTCGTAGACATGACTTCAAATGTCTTCATTACTTCGAGCCGAGCTTGCGTTTGTAAGTTAAATCTATCGAAACGAGAAAGCAAATTAATCAAAGCGCTGCACAAAACAAAAAAAAAACAAATACAAAAACAAAACTGCCAAAAGTAAGTACCAAACTCTTTAAGACTCCTGAGCACTTTGGTTTCTCTCTTTTTGGAAGTCATAATTCAAAAGAATCGAGCCACGTTTGTGGTATCTAAAATTGGTTAACGGGAAGGGAGAAGGGTAACGGTAAGGAAAACTGGAGCACCATAATCTCAACCCATGTGCGTACAATTGTATATACACACTCATTTACAACAAATAAGAAAGATGAGAATATGCGTCTACCTTTTGTTGCTATGATAAAATATCGTTCCATATACGAGTACTAAAGACTAATGTAATTGATGATACATAAAAGTAATAAGCACCAATCTTACTTGTGGGCCCAATCCCAATAACCCTTTTCACGCACAGCTTGGCAAGCAAAACATGGCATGCAATCTTAATTAGTCATAAAGTTCAACCACATTTCAACAATGAGCACTCACATAACGCATTATCTGACTGTCGTAATCGTTATCAGAGTAATTAATAGAAGCAATCGATTTAAACAAAAAAACACAAAGATCAAAAAGAATATCCTTAATTACATTGTATTAAGAGATATAATGCAATTCATTCAACATTCGAGCAATGTGAATTTGAAGAAACATATTCTATTACTTTTAAAATTTAATTTGTAGTTTTAGAGTTATGAGTCTGTACTTTAAAATTTCTCCGTTTAGAACTATAAAATAACATAACATCGTACAATGCCAAAAATAATACACACTCATTCACATATCTCTGCGTACACCCTTATTTTTGCTTTAACTGCTATGTAAGTCAAGCAAAAAAGGCACTTTTTGCATGAAAATGAGGAAAATGGGTTAAAATGGTAATTTTTAGGATTTTCAAAATAATTAAAAAAAATACTAGCAATAATATATATATATACATACGTGTATATGTACTAATGCCTGCAACAAACTGAAAAACTAGTAAGCATAATTTAATTTTAATTTTAATTTAAATTTATTTTACGACTTATATAATTTTTTTAATTTTAATGTCATATTTTTAAATTAATTGTTGTGTCGGCTGCTTTTAGCCTGACAATAAATAAATAAATAAATAAATAAGAAACAGACGCTTAAAAATTCTTGATAACAATTCAGAACTGAATTTTCAGATAAGGTAATCATATTTTGGTAGATTAACGGATAAAATATGTATGTACGCACATTAGATGTCTGGACGGGTTTCATTCAGTTCTCTGAGTGAACAGAATTCATTTAACCGGTTCTCATCGCATGGAATACTCATTTCTGGGTAATTTTAAGTATTGAGCAATGGCATTGAGTTAATGCGTGCGCAAAACGAAACGAATAAATGAATGAATGGAGCAAAGATTGCCGGAGTTTCCCTAATAAAGCAATTGCGCAATCGTTTGGCAAGATGAATTCAATGGAAAAGCACTCTTATATAGACCAAACGGAAAAATATTGTATATATTATATTTACATAGGTTCAGAGCTGTGTACCCAGAATATACACTCAGAAACAAACCAAGATTTCCGTATGTAAGCTATTCCGGTACAAACGATTTCAAAAGCTGACAAAGTTCGGAAATTTCATGGCTGAGTACCCAAATTTCATTTCAAGTGTGCCTTGACAATCCCGGAAATCTTAAAATACGATTTTTCTTGGATACATTTAGTTCGATTAAGTACACAAAAATCTTGAAGTCAAGACAAGACATTCTTATAATACTCGAAATTATTTAAATCTTGAAATCTTAGGTTTAAGTATTCCAAAATCGCGTAAAGCACCACATTTAAATTTTATCAGATAATAGTGTTTTTTGGTTGTGTTGGCTTGCGACCTTTCTACTTTGCAACACATGAGTATGGCCGAATCGAGGTTGGGGTCAAAAAACACTTGCATTAATGAAAGAAATGCTTGCGATTGGGGGATGAGGAGACTTATCATAAATTTGAAATAAAGGCGCTGGTGTATTAATTCTTTGAAATTAAGGGCTTTATTTTGCATAGTAAGAATGATCCGATTTATGTCAACTATGCGCCATTTTGTTTAATAATTTGTTGCCATTTTGAAGGTAATTTCATTCCCATTATCTGTCAATTATCCCAATCAAAATTTGATCAACAGTTTCAACAGCGGGATGAGTGATGACGAAGTTATCGGAACGGAATTAAAGAAACCAAAATAGGCTTGATTGACTGCTATATAATCTGGATCATAGACATTATTCACAACTCCATGAAAGAAAAACTAAAAATTTTGGTGTATTTCCTCATATTATTATTATTATTTCTTTATTGTGCGCGTTTAGCGTAACCCGATTGGATGTTTACAACGCGAGATATACAACATTATATTAAGCCAACTATTACAAAATGGATTTCGTTTTACTGCAAGCAAGAGACTTAACTCAGAGACTTGAAATTTTTAAGGGGTGTGACCAAAGAAATCATAAAAAAGAAAAACTTTTCTTCATTTATGTCTGACTCTCTGACTGTCACATATATTTGCACAAAATTAATATATATTGGAAACAGAGCAAATCAGATGGATTCAACTAATTAGTCGCCTTACCAACAAACTGACAAACTTTGTTGGTATGTACATCAAATGACGAGCAACCCTTATTAAAATAAATTTATGCTTATTATAATTTTCGAGTATGTACGTATGTATATTATTTACTCGTACATTGAGGCAGGATTTAAGCAACTTATTAAAAGCTACGGCGCGTGCTTCACATTATACTTGGGGATTCCTATAATCCTTTTGCTTGTTGATGATAAAGTCATGTCCTTTGATATGATATGATAGTACGTTTTACATGGCTAGCCGAAAAATGGACTAATAACGAAGTGATAACAGCGCAGACAGCGAGATTGTGGACCCATTGTCAGCCGACCCTCCCACAACTTTGAAAAGGGGGCAAAGATTGTTTTTTAAATACATGCATATTATTTTTTTTGTTTTTTGATTCTTTTTCGCTTGATTGTCAGAATGAGTTTTGTCATTTAATCAGAAATCGCCGCATGATGTCCCGGCTAACGAATTACAGAGCTAAGCAGGGCGGAAGGGGAACGACGCACAGTGGGGCCGTTTGAGTTTTTAGGTTGTAAAAATCGTAACTTTTGCAGCAAATAAGATAATCGAATAATTATAATGGTATACGGTAAATAGCTCTTCAACCTATGAAATAAAATGCTATTTTTATTAAAATGCGTTTTTTAAACTGTTAGATCCAACTCATTGTCAATCAAAACATTACTGCGTGGAAAATATAAATTTATATCTTTAAAACAACAATAACGTAGCGAAAGGTTTCCACAGATGCACGCAATAAAATTTTTGATACCCTGTCTTACCTCTTATCTTTAAATTTGGTTAAGAAATGATTAAAGAACATATTTTGAAAATATGGCAAGTATAAAAATATTTTATTTATTTTATTTCCATCAAAGTTGAAAAATAGCGAAAAGCGCTATATCTGAAGAAACACAAAATAAACATTAATATTATGTTTTATTGTACACTTAATAAATACAACAATGCAACGTGATTTTCGTCTACGGCGCCACTGTGCGACGTTAGTCTGTGAGCGGGGCGTATTAAATGCTCCGCACTGTGGCTGTTTTTGACAATTTGGTCAGCGCTTATGCTCTTACATCATTAGCTTGTTATTTGCATGCCTGGCGATTGATGCTGCTGCCGCTGCTGCTGCTGCCTGGGCAGTAATTATTTGCTAGCATTTTCGGCACGAGCCGCCAATTTGTAGGTCGGCAGGCAGGCAGGCAGGCAGGCCGACAACAGTTGCAGTTAATTAGCCAACTGCTGCTGCAATTTCTATGCAATGCGAACGGGGTACAGGCAGGTCCATGCTCATTGGCGTGCTTATGCACATATCCCATATTGATGGTAGGCTCAAATCGATTATGCAATTGACTGTGGAGAGCCTTGCGTGACACGACACACACAGGCAGCCCACGATACACTCATATGTATCTTATGTGCTCTTATATACGGACGAACGCTTTGAACAGCCGACTCGACTCCACTTTGGGCTAATTCGCGGGCTACTGAGCCATCAGTTTGCCCTCGTTGCCTCTGCAGTGTTGCGTGTTGGGCCCGGGGCCAATGCCAACTGCAGCCGCCTAATGTGACGACTCTTGAGCATTGATCCTTGATGCATGCTAGGTTCTTCAAGAGTGCCCAAGAGCCTGCACAATATCGGTGTCACTCTAAGCAGTATGTTATTCAAATGCAAATCGCACACCAATTACAATTGTTTGTATGCCCTGCACAAATTAAGTGTATGAAATACAACTGTAATACAATTTAAAGGTGAATTTTCTAATATTTTCAAAATTTTTATTTATTTATCAAAATTTATTTTATGCCAACGAATTTTCCAGTTATCATAACACTTGGCAAGTTCCTCCTTCAGCTTTTAGATTCAGCTTTTATCATTTCAATAGGGTCAAAAGAGTGTCCCCGAAGCGGTCTCTTTAGTTTGCTGAATAGCGAAACGTCAGACGGAGCCAAATGAGGTGAATAGACAGGTTGCAGAACGGTAATTGTTGAATTTTGTTGTTGAATACAAAAAATCGCAGCAGTCAAATTTAGGATCTCACAAAATGAAGCGTATGTCAAACATTAATGAATATTTTGACGTGAAATTTCGCACAGCTGTCACTAACCAAGTTACAGACGGCTGGCTGCAAGACGGTTCTGAACCGAGCCACGCAGAACCGGTTCGGTTCTGGTTTTTAGTTAATCCGAATCGAACTTTTGCAATGAATAACCGAACCACTTTCTTAAATAATAAGCTGGGCTCAAAAACAAATAATAATTACATAAGGTTCATGCTTTTATAATATCGCGCAACTATTTGAGAATTCGAATGAAAATCATAAAATAACAAGTCAAATTAAAATCCCAAAATATTGGTGACTTGCAGCCTGTGTTTCAGTATCAATTTCAAATGAATTATTGCAAAATAATAATACAATATGTAATACCAATTTAAATGGCGTATTTTGTTGGAGGCAATTTATCTAGGTCTTGGTTTAATAAGATGGAGATCCAAAGCACACTGCCAAAATCGTCAAAAAATAAATCGCGAAACAAAGTTTTAAGTTCATGGTGTGGCTAGCACAGAATCCTGATCTCAATCCAATCGACAATCTGTGGTCGATTGTGAAAACACGATTGGGACTCCACGAATCGGTTCCAGCAAACCTATAGGATTTGTGGCAGCGAATCCAGCTAGAGTGGAAAACAAAAATTAGCCGAAAGTATGCCAAATCGAATCTATAGTGTAATGAAAATTAAGGGACTTTGGCCAAAGTATATAAAGAATTATGTTGTGTTTTGTACATGAATTTGTTAAGATATATTGAATATACAGACAGAATATACACACAAAATATTTGGATTCATTTGCTTTGCTAATAACTTTTTTAGGCGGACCCACGCTCAATGAATGCAATCATGTACTCATTTTTCCACAATGTATGTTTTTCTTACAAAGGACCAGCTGAATTGCCTAGATTGTTCATAACTTGGTTTCTTACTGAAATAATAAGCAGCACTTGTACATAGAAATTTGACAATAGCAATTAATTTTGGTAATCGCCCTTCAATTATTATACGGCGAATTCAATGATTCGTTTTCAGTTACGGTTGCGAATTTCAATCGGTTAATACCGGTTAACGGTACGGGTTAAGTTTTAAATCCCTTTTGTGTATATTGAACTAATTAGTTATGTTAGATAGTGCGAATATAAGGAACTCCTGATAGCCAAATATAAAAAGAGAACTTGTTTTGGTGTCGAGTGCCACTCTACTCACCTCTTCCGCTGCGTCCCACGAAGCGCAGATCATTGAATTTGGCAACACCATTCTTCATCTGGGCGGTGTAGTTCCGCAACTCGGCGCAGCAGTTCTCGTCGTTGCCCGCCCTTATGGTTACATACGTGCCGTCGCCGACGTCCGCCAGGGCGACGACTTTGAAGGCCAACGGCAGCGTTTTGTTGGAGCGCCAGTGGGTGGGCAGGGCGGAGCAGAGAAAGTACGGATTGCTCGTTCGAACTGTAATTCAAATGAAGTTGTGAAGTTCAATCAGTTTCAGCATTCATTTATTTTTATGCAAAATATGGCTAATAATAATTAATAGTGGCATAAATCTAAAATTGATAGTCAATCATCGGTATCACCTTCCTGCAGTAACGACTCATCAAAATTCATTTGATGCTCTACGTAATTAATTAGCCGGTGGCTGTGACAGTGACTCTTAAACTCGATGTTTGACAGCAGGTGACGTTTGACAGTTCGCCAATTATCAGGATCCACAATAGCCTGAATAATTCATAATAAGGGCTACAACAGCAGTTATCGACTTAAAGGGTTAATTTATAAAGTACATTTTACAAAATTAAGCAATGTTCGCGCAAAACATTAGTTCCATACATTTAAAAGTCCTAAACTTGCAGTCATTCCATGGTACACAAAAAACACAATGAGTAGAAGCAGCGCAGCTTCTTCTTCTTCCCATATTCTCCACGAAGTCAAGGTATTTTCATTCACAGAGTCCCTATAAAAAAGCTTAATTTGACGGGTGAAAATAATTAGGCAGAGTCCATATTTGGCAAGAAGAGCTTATCTGCGAGCTTTGTTAGGATATGTCTTAGAACATTAAAGTCTTTGATTCTAAAGTTCAAATTTCATCCGATTGTTCCTATGGCAGCTATATGATATAGTAAGCCGGCTATGAGCAAATTTGGTCAGGATGTAAGAGACAGCCCCAAACATACAATCTGCAAATGGTTGGTTGGGATATCTTAAGAAACAAAAAAGTTTTCCATACTAAGCAATTCCATGAACTATCTTATGGATGCAAGTCTTATTTCACGATGAAATTGTCCCAGCTATGTTGTGTGAAAATCTTAGCATTCTATCTTTTACCGTTTGGCCTACACGTTAATGTGTCAGTGAGTGAGTCAGTGAGTCAGTCAGTCAGGACAAAGAGTTGAGCTGGGAGAATCAAAGTTTCGCACAAATTGAAATGGAAAATACATTTTCCAATATCCGTTAGACAATTTATCCAGGTCGATTGAAAATTTTAATTTTAACGATAAAGCGAAAAGTTGCATTCAACAGTTTTCAACAAGCTTCTATCCTAACTGAGTGAAATTTTCCAAACTATGTAAGTACAAAGTTAAGGTCTTATCTAGGTCGTATCTTACATTTGATCTGTGCGTTGATAGTTCAGACATTCAGATAAATTAAAATTATGAATATTAATTTACTAAACTAGTTTTATGTTTTAAATAAAGAGCGCTTGATTAAGGTTATGCAAAATTCGACTACGTAGTTTAAAAGTAGAGAAGACTCCAGCTTAAAAATTCGTTTAATCGCGCCCTCTCAAGTTAAGCAATTGCCATGTAGACTTTAAGTTAGAAGTTATCTTTTAACGCTTTTGAAATAAACAAAAAAAGAATAATTACACCAAGTTGAAAAGTCGTACATTGGATATTCTTTGAAACCTGAATACAATTACGCCACTCACTAAAGTTCATTCAGTTTTCGGACAAGTTTAAAAAGGATGCGGGAAATTCCATAACTCGTTTTTTAGGTTCGTCAATTTGCTGAGATTTCATGGACAAAATCGATGGTTCATTCATGTGAAAATTGTTGTGGATATCAACTGAAAATGTGCTTAACGTGGGGATCATAAGAAAGAAGTAGAAGAATCGAATGGTCGCAAAACTCGTGCTTCGATATCAATAACAATTATTGATATCATTTTACTTGCATCGATGGCATTATCGAATAACGTCGACAACCAGAAAAAGCCCCACAAGTGCAGAATGCCCATCCTCAGAAATTGACACGCGTTAAAATTTCAATTTGACCCACAACTGAATATGCAAAGGTATCTCAAATCTCGCCGACTTTAGTTGAATTAGTTCAGCTTCGATTAAAAGTAATGTTTTATATTCCACATACTGTTCTTACATAAACATTTTTTAAAAATAAAACTTTGGAGGTGATCCTTACAAGTGATTTAAATCAAGTAAAAGTTAAAAGTTAAATTTTAAAATCACAAAAGCATCACATTTTAACACACAAATTTGTAAATAATTTTAAGCGTTAGAAAGTGGGATTTAACTCTAAGGTTTCATTATGAATATAATTAGTAAGCAATATTTAGTACTAATTAATATCTTAGCATACAAACTGCATCTAAGATATAATTTAAAATTTGACAGTAATTTCTATAAATTGTATGTCAAAATATATATTCAATAGTTATCAAACACCTAAATCAGTTAAAGATAACTTTTATTTAAAAACCAAAAAAGAAAATAACACATGCAGAAAAGGCTATAGTCGAGCTCCCGACTAGAGGATACCTGTTACTTAGTTACTTATTTAACTGTACATAAAACACATTTTATTGCGTACTTTTAGGCACTTCCATTGTTTGAAACTTAAAACAGCCGGCACCACTTTTCTATTTAACCAATCTTGTTGCGATTAAGAAGGATGATAGCTAATAATAGTAGTAATAATTTAAAAAACTGTGCGTGGCAAAAATTATAAACAAACTTGATATGCGTGGGGCTTATAGAAGTCTGTGTGTCAAATTTGGATGCTCTAGCCCTTATTGTATCTGAGATCTAGGTACTCCACATGGACGAACAGACAAGCATGGCTATATCGTCTTGGTTTTTAGCTCTGATCAAGAATATATACACTTTATATGGTCTGAGATGCTTTCTTCTCCCATTTACATTCATTTTAACAAATACCATATACCCTGTTACTTATTTTATTAGTAACGGGTATAAAAAGAAGAACCGAATTAAATTTTCAATTCCATCGATTCACTAACTTTTACATCACTACCTACTCCTTACCCAGTTCTCCAGGATGTTCCTGTTGTCTTTCCAAAACAAATCGTTCCATCCATAACAGATCCTGATGAACTGCGTTATTATTATTGTTATTGTTGTTGCTGCTATTGTTATTTACACTGTTGTTGCTGTTTTTATTGCTTCCACTATGTGTACTGTTGACCGTGCCATTGCTGGCTCCACCTGTTGGCGAGCTGCTGCCAACACTGGCGCTGCTCGAGGGCAGCACCTCGCACATGACTGCAGCCGTAGCTGCCGCCGTTACGGCTGTGTTGGCGCTCTTGTAATCCGCCGGCGTTGTCCAGCCCGTTCCTGTTGGCGATGCCGAGGATGTCACCATGCTGCGAATACTTCCGTTGATGCCGCTGCTGCCCGTCAGATGGCCGGCGATGCTGACGGGGGCCACTGCTGCTGCTGCTGCTGTTGCTGCTGTTGCTGCTGCTGCTGCTGTTACCGACGAGCCCGTATATAGTAGACTCCTATTGCTGACGACGGCAACTGCTGATCTTGCTGTGGCGGCTGTTTCGCTGGACGACAAATGCAAATGCATTCGACGAAGGCGTCGTTCTGAGCGCAATTCAAAGTTGTGCGGCGCCAATTTGACGATTTAGCTGTTGCAATTTGTGCGGGTGTCGCTTCTGCCTATGTTCTGTTCCAGAGATTTAGTTTCTCTTTTTGTGCTGTTATCACTTTCGCCAACTGTTCTTATGCTTATGTTGTATGTACGTATCTTACGAACTTGTTATAGATTGGCACCCAAACACATACACTGGCACAAACACAAACACACACGCTGAACAAAAACAGAAAAAAAAACATTTAAAAAACATTTTGTAGCCGTTGCCTACTTTCAGGCGTTGTAGCTTAAACGACAGCATTTGAAATTGTTGTTGATGTTGTTGTTAATGTTTATTCATTATGTTATCAATAGTTTTACTCAGTTTGTTCAATCAAAACTACTCGAAAGTTAACATTTTATGTTTTAAACGATAGTAGTGTTGTCGTTGTTGTTGATCACACATATGTACATATGTATATACTTATGTACATTTTCTTGCATTGTATTGCTGTTGCCATTGGTACGCACATAAAATGTACATACATGCAGATATAAATCTTAAATCAAAAATTAAAAACAACAGCAACAACAACAAACACATCACTAGCTTTAACTTTTGGAAATGAAGCCAATGCATTGTTTGTACTTGAATGATGTTAGTTCGAGTATTTTGAGTTTTTGGAAACGTTTTATAGCACTGTTTATTTTAAATTGTTTCTTTTAAATATATTTATAGCTATGTACAATAAACATCAGCATACCGGTAATAGCAACAAGATATTTGTATGAAAGCTCACAATTATGAGTTTGTTTTTATGTCGAATTTTTTGGTCTTTACTTTGTTCTCGAACTGATAAATTTTGTAAAATTGCAAATCGATCACTACTTTCTGTTTTAATTAAAATTACAGATGTAATTCTTTTCATAACCCAACTGGGTTTATACAATAATTATAATAAATTATTGAAAGATTTATATATTATCACACAACGGCAATATAGAAAAAAGCAATGTGCATTGACGGGGTTTTTATTGGCAACAAACAAAACATGTAAAAAAAAAACAGGTGCGTCCGCGTGTCGAACTAAATTGTTACTGACACTTAACGTGGCCACCAGTGGCGACTTAACCCAGAGAACAGCCGCCTGCCGCCAGCCAAACCGAGCTCAAAATCCAGTCATCGCCATCGACGCGACGGCAACAGCAACAACTCGCTGTTCGTGTCGTGTCGCTGCTGCTGCTGTGCTGCTGTGATAAACTGTAAACATACACCGGCAGCTCTCGCTCTCTTTCTCGCTCTCTCTTTCTGTCTCTCCCTTTTGTGTGTTCTCTCTTTACTTGTATTCAGCAATTGCCCGTTGCACAGCTGAAGTTGCGCTTACTCTCTGCCAGCTCCTGCATGTGCTCAGCAGTGCGTCGGCGTCGCTGGCAGCCAATCGGCTCAAAGTTGTTTGTGTATTGTACGCATACCGTTATATCCCAGGCGAGTGCTGATTGGCCAACGGACATGTGAGTATGAGTACGACTATTAGCATGAGCGTATCTGCACGTGTGTATGCGAATTATGTACTTCTGTGATTATGAATTGTAGGTCATGGTGGTTAAGACTTGCTTTTGCCTTTGTATCAAGGGAGTCGAGTGCTGTCTACCATTGGGTGGAGCCTGTGCCTGACTGCGTCTGTCTCAGTGCGACCAATTGGCCTGGGTCCGCTCTTTGGTTCGCTCTTTGTACGTGCATACATATATATGCAGAAGCACAAACATGTGCTGAAAATTTCTCTTAGTTTTCGAAAAATTCAACTTCACTATCAATAGTCACTTATGTTATTTCATACCAAGTAAATGAATTAAATTAGGAAAAAATGGTAAATGTTTATATTATTAAATTATTCATTTTTCTGCTTAAGTGTGGATACTATTGCGATAAAAAGTTAAAATAAAACCGATTGACATGCGGTTGCCATATCTTTGCGGTCTCACAAAGGCAACTAAACATTTTTAAAGTCGGGGACAAACAGTTTTATTATGTTACAAACTGATTTATAAAATGACTGGGATTAAGCACATTAATATTTGTAAATAAATAAATAAATAAATACCAGCAGATTCAAAAATAATTCTTATACTGACTAATAACTTAAATTTTATAAATATACGTACACAATATGTTGCTACGTACTTTAAGAAAGGCCCGCGTTATTCGTGACTAGAAACCCGCAGTGGTCCATATTTTATTATTATTGACTCACAAATTCAAAATTTACCTTATGCTCATGCAGAATGTACTAAGATGCACACATGAGTTTTAATACACACATATGTATGTACATATGTATGTACATATGCACAACTAGAGTACAACCAAAAGTTTTACTAAAATTATTTCAATGGGTCTATCTAAACAAATGCTTATCAAACTTACATTTCAATGCATGTTTATATGTACATACACACACACACACACACACATACGTACATGGCTAGTTCACTCTTTGGTTGGGATATTTTTATTTTCATTGGTTTATTTTGTTTAGCTACTGTGGGAAACTTCTGGCTTATCAGACAAAAATAATAATAATAGAATATGTACTTATATGCAAAAATGCGCATATCACTTTACTTGCTGTGAATATTGAAAGTAAAGCTGCTGCTCAAAAATGTTCCCATGCGTTAGATAAACATACAAATGTACATTCAAGCATATGCTTATATATTTGTAGATATATGTACATACATATACATATACATATATACATTCATGCACAATCTTACAAAAAAAAACCTCTTTACGAGGTAAAGTCTAGTGACATAGACATTTTCATGTTCCAAAATTTCTGATATTCAATTTGGAGACGAAGAATATTGAGTACATATAAATTATGAAAAAACAATTTTTGGCACTGGGCAAATTTCGCTAAAAAGTGTCTATTCCTCATATCGAATGCCAAAAAAACATTGTTTTTAATAATTTATACGTTCGCGAAAACGTGAAATCTTAAATAATACAATATATTCAGGCCTGTTCCGGTTTTCACTTTCGGTAAGATTTTGCGGAAGTGAATTTCTTTAACCTGCTCTAATATCATTTCGGCGAAGTTCTACGGATTTATTTCACTTTGAGGTGATGAGTTTAAGTCCGATAAAGTGAAAAACGAGCACTTTTAAATACGTAGCCTTAATGGAAAGTGAATAAATGCATTTCACTAAATGCTATAAAATAAAAAGTGAAAACCGGAACAGGCCTGATTGAAATTAAAAAAAAAAAAGTTAGGGGCGTTTTCTCTAAAACCGCCAAAATGTAAATGTAATTTACCTGTAGCCTTTTACCCACTAAAAGTTTATAGTTTTTTGATGGGGAATAGATCCACATTCACCAATTTAAGCTATTTCAAAGCTTTGATACAAGCAAACAAACAAACAGTGACTTTTCATCTCATTTTCGGAAGGCTACTGAAAATTTCAAATTGAATTATTTTTTGAGCCACTAAACGGATTTTGATGATGCCTAACCCTGCCTTTAGATGAGGTCAACAAAAAGCTCGATTAAAGTTACAAAAATTAATATATTGACAAATGCAAATTACTAAATTATTGGCAATATATTCCCGCATGTGGTTACTTATTAGACATGACTGAAACTCAATTCCAAATAGCAGGTGTTTAAACGTAAATAAATAAATGTTAGCAATTATTGATTTATAGACAAAAAATAATTAATAGTAAATCTTATCGCATAGAGTTAAGATAAAAACTCGGTAATAGAAAAGTTAGTTGCCTATTAATTGACATAAAAATATAAATGAAAACAATTAGGGTGTTCACTTTGCCCTAGCAGCGTTGCAGATTAAAAACGTTGCAAGTTTGCTGCAAGAACAGCGCTTTACGTGCAACGCGTTGAACATATTCAACAATGTGTAAACAACAAACAGCCCACTTCAGTTATGTGCAATGCTTCCACATAAAGCGCTGTTCTCGTAGAGAGCTTGCAACGTTTTCAATCTGCACCGCTGCTAGGGCAAAGTGAACACCCTAAATAAATGAAATTCATTAAAATCGCTTTAAACGTAACCCCGCCTAAAGGCTGGGTTGGGCATTCCGGCCAAATATTTTGTCAGTATTTGCAGGGGATGAACAATTTTTTGAAACCATTGATTTCATACGTAGGATGTTCTTATCTTTCTTTGGAGCCTTGGCATTGATAGTTTAGGGAAGCTGATCTTGCCAAGAAGAATGCTGTTCGTGGCTATTCCAAAGAGTTTGTTGGATCAGGTTTTGGTGTTGACATCTCTTTTTTATTTTTATTTTATTTTTTTGTTTTCTTGTTACGAAACTCAAATGCAAAATGTGACTCTATAGGATCGAAAAAATGGGGAAAATATGGAGAAAGAATGTCTCATGATTATTATAGAATAAAATCGAAGTTTGGGTAGGTAGACATGATGAACGCACTCATTGATCGTTACCTCAAACGGATGAAGACCAGGAAGTGGACTAATCGGCTTAGCCACCGGCTGCAGATTGGAGTCACACCTTGCCAACTGCCTGTGTTCCAAAGTGAAGTTGCTGAATCAATGAATATGTTTGGATCCGTTCCATGGTCTGGGATCGAGGTCTTCCCTTATAACTTTCTGCATCGCTGCATCAATGAGAGCAATAAAAAACAAAGCACGGATGTTCGCTACGACAAAATTTGTCACTGGTGTACATTTTAGACCGATCAGGGGGACAAAAAAGTAATATGATTGAGCTCAAATCGAAAATCAAGTCTTTTTCACAAAATTTAATGTTCTAGCTTTTAAAATAGTTTTTTAAAGTTTCGCAATCATCAATTAATAATTTATATAAATTTATACTCGATGCACAACATTTATTTTATTTCAAAAAATTTAGGCGTGAATGCCCAACCCTGCATAAAGGCGGGTACATATTTTCACCTGTAACAGGTAAGCTATAAATCTAATTAAAAAAACTAACTTCAGATTCGTTCATTTTGATTAACAACTAGTCTAAAATGATTTTCCAAGCAATAAAACTATACCTTTCGATCGGTATATAACTCGACCTGATCGGACAGTCATAGCAAATTTTCCATTTTTCCTGTTTATATTGCCAATCGCCTTTCGCACCCTTCGTGCTACTTTAGTCACTAGAGCGGATAATATATAAAAAATTTCTTCACTTTATATTCGACAACAGTATAATGGCCAACTGAACTAAGAAAACTAATTATGAATATTAATATTTAGCTATTTTAGATAAAAAGGAAAAAAAAACGAGGAGCTCCATAGTAAAGTCCGCGACTATAAAATTCTTCTACCTAAATAAAGATATTCATAATGAGAAAAAATCGAACTATAGTTGAGTTTTAATGACTTTGAGTTATGTTTTAGACATTCTTAAAATCTACACTAAGTGTAACTATGATTTACTGAAAATGAGCACATAAATTCTTAAGGCAAGTAAAAATAATCTAGATAGATAGAAGAACGAAGAATTAAATCATGTAAAACTCTAAAATTTCCAGAAATGATTTCGAACATTTCTTATGTAAGTTTAAAATTCAGGATCGAAACGGTTTTTTTTTGCAGCGTATACTCACAGAACAAGTGTGTAAAATAGTAAATCAAGGTTTGCAAATCCTTAATCTTTTCTGAGTCACTTTGCGTGATGCATGATGCTCTAATTCGAATTTTAAGAACCTTTTCAGCTTAAGACGATTTTAATTTAATTCTACAGTATTCTTAGATTAAGTATCATGTTCCTATTTTAAATGTTTTTATACTCAGTTACAGAGCTTAAGGGACTTTTATCAATTTTACACATATTGTACTCAAATAAAGAACAAGCGAATTCAAGTACGTTTGGAACTCAGTTTTAGATTTGAAAATACTTAAATTTAAATACTTTCTTTAGTAATTTATATTGTCAGCTCTATATTCTCTATAACAAGTATAACCCTGATTCGAGAATTTCTCAATTAAAAAATTGGCGGGACACTACTTAAAATTGCCATCGATAGTGAGACTCAAAACCAAGAATTCAATAGATCGATAGTACCATCGATAATATAGCAGCTCTAGTAGTTAGAGGAGGAGAGCTATCGACGGCAGTATCGGCACTATCGATGGTCGAGTGCTATCAAGCCGCAATCGATTGCAGACCTGCACTATCGATAGTTTTCAATAGATTTTCATGACGCTTTATGCTTCACAAAAAAGTGCGCAATTGGCATCTGCAGCGGTTTTCGAAAGTTTTATGTTTAATGCTTACTAATTATATTTTTATGGCATGGATAAGTTCCTTACTATCGTCGAAAAAAGAATTTTTTTTGTGTTTATAAGTTTTATTTAAAGTGTTAAAGCCGTTCATATATAATTTAAGCACCTGGACCTAGCAGTGAGGGCGAAAGTTGCATGTGAATGCATCATAGGATACAGATCCACTGAGCTGTACAAAAGTTAGTCTTCATATATTTTAAGTAGCTCATTCAACAAAATATAAATTTTCTAATATAATAAATATGTTTGCAAGGCCATATACAAAAAAGGGTTGCAAACATGCTTGAAATTATTTTGTAAGGCTCAGAATATTTTTCGGCGTTTTACAACACTGTTTGGTAAACAGATGGCATCTTTTATTTGACCTTTCAAAACATCGATTGAATCGTTGCTTTGACTAGTCGAAATCTTTTTGACCAGAAATGGCGGCCAACAAGCAGCAAAATAAAAGCCGAATATTGTGAGATTTGACCGACAAAAAACATATTGATCCGATTTTTATAATTAATAATTTTTAATTTAATAATTAGGGTATTAGTCGCTGCCACTTCTCTCATCATGTCTATTTGGTCAATTTTCTCTATTTTGTTGTGCTCAATGTTATTTATTTATTTGTTGTGCACAGCTGACGCAACAGTGTGACCACAGCAGCAAAAGATCAACAATCTCTCAACTTTTTTGTGATTCAAAACATCGAACATTTCGAGCGTCCAAAATGTTTTCAGCTAAAGCGTACTACGCTTAAGCATAGTATCCAGTAGCTGAAACTGCTGTTTGAAAGGTATCACAACTCCATATAAAAAAAGTGTTGCAAACTGGCTCGAAATTTTTTTGTGAGGCGTTTTCTAAATCCTTGTATTCAGTACCTAAAGCATAGTATCCAGTAGCTGAAAATATTTATGAAATACCACTTGGTCAATATACTTACATTTATGTTGTGAAATTTGTTTACTATTTGTTTGTTGTGCACAGCTGTAGAGAGAGATTTTTGGTGTTATGCTGTCACACTCAAGTTTGCAGGCCAGACATCAAAACATTAAACATTTTGAGCGCACAAAATATTTTCTACTACTGGATACTATGCTTTAAACTCATCAACTCAAAGTGATATCAATCCGCTGGTATAAGAGCAGGTTAAAGAAATTAAATTCCGCAAAATTTTACCGAAAGTGAAAGCCGGAACAGGCCTAATAAATATTTTATAAGCCCGATAACCGAAAACCTAAAGGCGAACTTATCCAAAATCGTAACTGAAACCGATATATGTTCCTATTTTATTTGCTTCTACGACATTTTGTGGATAGCTTAAACTCATAAACGCGATGCCACAGGTTGATAAACTTCAAGATGTTCAATTAAAAACAATAGTCAATTTGTTAGTAGATTTTTTTTTAGTTATTTTATTGTCTTTCATTTTAATGTAGTGTTTTATTTATACACATTTCTGTTAGGCTAAAATAATCTAGTAATATATGCAGCTGTTTTTTAAGTAAATGTTTATATATTTGTATAATTCTCTTTTAATTAACTAATATTGTTGCATTATATGCAGGCAATGAATATACTTCTTCGTAACATGTATTACGTAGTATGTAATCTTGAATTACATTATTTAAACTAGGGAATAATACCGGAGCCGGTATTGGAACCGTTAACGGAAATTAGCCGTTTTATGATTAGTATCGGAAGCGGAACCGAAACCAAATTATTTTCAAAGAACCTTAAACCAAATGCCTTTTTTTTCGTTTAATGTAAGGTATACAAATTTGTGTATTTAAGTAAAGTTGATTTTTGAGCTTTCTTCAAATTGCATTCTTATACTGGTACGTCCCCGAACAACAAATCAAAATAGAAAATATTAACGAATTACTAGTTTCGGAACGTACAAGAATTTGTTTCGGTAATAATCCCTAGTCTTAAGGCAGTAAAAATGACAAATGCAATGTGAACAAAATGAAACGTAGAAAATTATTATCTCTTTTACATTCACGAAAATATTTATGCATTTTAGAAAATCAGACAAGTGTATTACATTTTCGGCATAATGGCTGTTTTTTGTTATTTATGTCAACTTAGAACATATGTATTTATATTTAACAGATTAGTAAGTATTAAAATCTTTTAAGTCGTTTTATACAAAAAAAAAAAAAAATTAATGTGGTTTTATATAAAATAAAAATTTGTGGAATGCTGATGTGGCAGACTCACTATTGTATACAAGCAATTATAATTGAACTGAAAACGAAACTACTGATTTTTTTTAGTACTTGTACGTATTTTGTAATAAAACTTTTTAAAATTGTTGCTCCAATAAACGTTATGTTATTTTTCAGTACGAATGCAATTGAGTCCTTTCCCATGATTTGCAACTAAATACAGTCGATCTTCCCTAACTCGAATCACCATTATCCAAAGAAAATGTTCGAGTTATTGAGATATTCGACTTACAGAATTCTTTTTCTTAAGTTTTTTAATTTTACTGCTATACTACCATAGAAGTTCGAGTTATGGAAGGTTCATCTGTATTTAGGAAATTTTAACTTAAAAGACATGAGTATGCAACTAACATACATACATTAAATTTAAAAGTATACACATTAATTTCATGCTTGACTTGTGACTGCAGAATATTTTCTATTAATATATGTATTTTTGTATGTAAAAGCCACATAATTTGCATATTACATACATATGTACATATGTATAATATAAGTTAGAGCAGTGGTGGGCACGGGCACAGACATATTCAGTCCTCTTTATGATTATTTAATAAACTATTAATAAATTCTGTTCGCTTAAAACTTTTATCTGACTTTTTCTATAAGTACTTTTGTAAGTTTGTGGTTAACATGGTCCATAAGCTGTGATTCCTGAACATTTTTTAAGTGTCATTCCAAATGTTAATGATTAATGTTATTATACTTTTATTAGATTTTTAAATAATGTAAATCAGAGATGGGCAACGGCACTCTCACGTTTCATTAGCTGTTCAAACCAATGCACTAGATTAGAGTTTATTAAATTTGGATTTCGTCGATCGTTTGGTGCAGCCAGAAATATTCACGAAATCCAAATTTAATCAATGAACAAGAAAAGTCGTACATAAAACTGATTAAGATTTGCATAAATATAATCAAAATCGAATATTAATTGTTTCAGGAATACCCCTACTGTTGCCAAAATTTTACCGGTAAAACAAGCCAGATTTGAAAAAATAAAAACAATTAAAAAGGTAGCAATTAAAAAAAAATAATTTTAAATATAGGCGATGTATAAGTGTTTATCAATAAAAAAAAAGAAAAACTTATGATTTAATTGTTTACGTTCGCAACAGCTGTTAGTCTCGTGATCGTCGGCTCCTGGTCTTAACCAGTGGTCGCCACCAATACAGTTATATGTTTGCATTGCGTTAGTGTGCATTTTGCCTCGCCTTAAGAGCGACTTAACAGAAACTTAACAGGCAGCGCTGCGGCAGAGAAAAGCCCTAAGCGCGGCGCATAGCGTGTGCCGACCACTGGTCTAAACATATCGTCAGGCAATTATGATTGGCACTCGTGTTAGTTATATAAAATAATATTTAGATTCTTATATTCGGTAATTCCATTAAGTGAGTAAATTGCTTTAAGTGGAGAATGTTAATTGGGTTAAATCAGTTAACGGAATCACGCTAAGATCTATCCTTGTTAAAAGCAATTATGTATGACAAATACTCTCGAGTGTAAGTGTGTTTAGTCGGATATTTGGAAAATAATTGACTCGATTGAAGGATCGTCCTTCTACCACTTCCGTGCTGGTTGCTGGGACAACTGCTTTTCAGCCTGGTAGATGCTACGGTGTGTTTCCACATAATCGCTTTGCGTTTGGGACACGATGCGCTCACTAGGCTGTCCCCGTCCGAGCTGTGTCTGCTGTGGCTGCATTTTATATATAAAAGTGAAAATTAAATATATAGGTTTTATGATAGTGACTGACTGACTGATTTTACCTGAACTACACGATGAGCTCTGGGCGTGCCTTCTGGCGAGGAGATCTCAATCTCGTCAGGGGCTGTCCAGTGCTCGGTGAACTCGCTGGCGGAGCGGGCAAGCGATGGATGACTGATAGATCGATGGAAGGAGCGCCTGTCTTCGTCGTCATAATACTGCATGCGGTAATACGAGCTGGCATCGCTTACATTATCCAGATGATCCGGCTGTAGTCTCCCAAAGTCCACAGTCACCTCGGACATTGAACGGAAATCGTTGTGGTCCGTTTGGTAAGAGGTGCGCGAGCTGCGGCGTGATCGTTGCATGCTAAAAGGCCCAGGTCCAGGCCCGACTCCAGGTCCCTCGTGTTGCTGCATCGATAAATCGTTGCGTATGGTGCGTACGCTGGACCCACCATCGCTGTCGTATTCGTATAGCGTGGGCAAGGAGCTGCGCCTCGAACGGGTATCCCATGGCTGCGGTACTGCTTTCTTGCCACGTTTGGGTGCGCGCATATCCACGTCTGTATCGTCGTCACTGGGTGGTGCGAGGATCCGGATGATGACATCCCAGGTCTGCGGCTCAAACATTCGCTCGTAGCGGGTATCCTGGCGGATGCGTTCGAAGTCTTCGCGAACCACCGCTTCGGTAAGCATTGTGCGCAGTGAAGATTGCGTGGTGATGATATTCTTCCACTTGGCCCTATCGTCATAACTGATATTGTGTACAGAACTAGCATCGTCAACTATATCGGACATTTCAGGCTCCTCAAGAATGCGTATGAGCACATCCCAATTGGGCACATCCTTATCTTGCGGTGGCACCTCAATTGGTTTCATATTTCCTACTAGCTCTGGACTGGTCAACTTAAGATTGTTATCGTGGATTTGCGACGGCGGCTCGGCAGCTGGTAAACTCAACTCCGAACGCTCCATTTTGGGGGTCAATGTAAGCCCTGAGGCGCTAGAAATATCAGAGAAGTTTTCCCACTGCTGTTGCTCGCGTTCGCTCGGATATTTGCGCACCCTCACATCGAATTTGGGATCTACAATTGCCGGAGGAGGCGGTGGCAATGGCGCCTTGGGTTTACTCTTGTACTCAGTGACAAGTCGCTTATGACTTTCAATATCTTCAATGGTCTTCTTCTCAGTAACTGTGCGCAAATAGACATCGTCTACGGTGTGCGAGGTCACTGGCCGCTGCTTAGTCTGAAGGATCTGTTCCGCTGGCTCAGTCTCGTCCTCGTAGTAGTGCATGGTGTCTATCGCGACACTTGTCTCATGGACATGGCTGTCGGGAGCCTCAGACGATAGGTCTGTAATTTCGCTAGCCGCCGGCCCGTCAGTATAGTCAGACCAGGTTTCTGGACGTCCGTCCACTACCTCATGGTGCGTGCGAGTGTACACGGAGAACTTGGGCTCGGCAACAATCGGAGGGTGTGGCGCCGGATGTAACTCTGGAACGTAGGTAAATTGTGACTGCATGGTCTCCACATGCGGTGGCAACGAATCCATAGTCATTACACTCTCTCGATCCTCATAAGCTTCCATAATTGTCGACAAATTGTTTCGATCGGGCCGTACAGTGCCCACGCTCTCAGTGTCCGAGGTGACCGGCGATGGAACTGGCAGCGGTGACTTCTTCACACGCACCTGAACATCGAATTTGGGCGAATTAGTCAATACTTCCTGTATTGGTGAATTATGTCGCATAACCGCGGTCATGGCTGAGTTGATTGCAGGAATTTCCTGCGACGGGGCATAGTGGTCACTGTATATGCTTGAAGTCTCTTGAACGAAGGCGCGATTTTCATAGCTACCCGCTGAACTGAATGGCAGTGATCGGGTGTCAATCTCTTCAATCTCCGAATGTGATTCACTGGGATAATCCGATGGTATCAGGGCTCCTTCGCTACCAGAAGAGCTGTACACGGCCTGGAGTGCGGCATGAGCACGTGGTATTTTGACACCCTCAAAGGCACTGATGTTACCAACGCTGCTGCCACTCAATTTGGTTATCTCCGAGCCGCTACCCATGCTCATGGGAAGTCGTCGCACCACCGGAATGGGCCGGCTACGAAGACAGTAGTAGGAAACGGCCAGACCCAACAGAAGAAGTGTTAGGAACATGATAGCACAGATGATCATTAGTATCTGTATGCTCTTCAGTGGTGGCTGGAGAACAGCACTCGTAGCAATAGGATTCAATCTGCAAAAACGCAAATGTAGTTCTCAAAAAGATACATAAGGAGTCAGTCTCTCACTACATACATAGGCGCTGGCAGTGCGGGTGGCAGTGAAGGCACAGGCGGCGGATACCGGCACACAATCGTGATGATCTCATCGCCATCCATCTCTAAATTGGCATGGAAGCGCACAATAATGTTGTTGGTAAACACTCGTGTGGGATTCTATTAAAACCCAAGTCAATTCGAAACATAAGTAATCTAAATTAAGCAACAGAACTATGTACAATGAGGACTTACTTGGATAGTACCACAGCCTTTAAGGGGCAGCTCTAGACGATAGCTGAACGCACCCTTGCCACTGACGCGACAGGCACTGCTGCGATCATAGTCTGCTTGGATGATGCCATGGAACGGGTCGTTGAATTTGAGATCAACCTGTCGTGGACAAACACTTTGTTTTAATATGGGTTTGAATTCTTGGCATTTATTATTCATAACTTACTTGCATTGAGCCGGCTGCGCAGTTCAGTGCAGCTTTTGTGCGATTTAGAAAGATTAAGGGGCTAATGTCGTCGAGCTTGGTTACCTGCAAATACGATTCAAAAAACAGACACAAATGTATTTTATCAAGAAAGTTGAATTCATTACATCCCACCTAGCATTTGGAAGGTCGTTTTAACAAAAATCACCTTAAGGAGTCTTTTTCAAGTCCTTTTGATGTTTAAAAAGAGACGAATTATATTGGCAATGAAAATAAGACTCAAAATCTAAAGCATTCGAGAATTGATCGCACAGGGGATTCAAATATGATTATTTAGGGTGTTGCTATA
>JBAMBL010002481.1:0-26816 GCA_037043405.1 Drosophila subquinaria | reverse complement strand
ACCAATGGCATGATTATCTTAAGCTTTCGACAAAATAAATCCCACAGCCATGTAATGCTAGCTATTCAAAATTAAATTTTAATTGTTAAAAATTTTGACTTAAAAAAATCATTATCAATAATTTAAATAAGAACAACAAAAATTGTAAAAAGGCGATTTGATTTCACTTGAATATAAATTTTGTAATATATATCAAATTACTTGTTTTATAATATTATTAATGTATTAGAAAATATAACTTCATTATATAAATATCAGGACAAAGCCCTGAATGAATTTTCAAAACTTCAGATACGGCAACCAATCGATAGTTGATATTCATTAGTTAAATTACTATTGGAATTATTTCCAGTAAAATTGTTTATCGATAATATATCATGATATCATTGGATTCATATACCAATAATGTTGAATTAGAATCTTGACTGAGCAATAAAAATAATCTCAGCAAATTGTTTAAAGTATTTGAATTGTAATTCAATTTATTTATTGAATTTGTTGAAATGTAAAAAAAAAACAGTTTTTATCCATTTGCTTAATTGAAAAAAGAAATTATCTAATGTGTAGGAAAATGAATGTAAGTGAACTTTAAAGTTGATTTGCTGCGGTGCAGAGCCCATGTGGACCCACTCCAAAGCTGTAGCCAAGGCCCAAACCGGAGCCCAACGCAGACGCAGACGCGGAGAAAAAACAACGCCTTGGTCAGTTCAAAATGATACCGTTGCTGTTGTTGTTGCTGTTGTTGTTGCTGTTGTTGTTGTTGTTGTTGCCCCTTAGCTGACTGACAGTAGGTGTGACCAGGCTACTCATTCATTCTGACAGTTTTCCCACCCACTCTAGCACAAAACGCAATTTGTTGGATTGTAGGTTGTGCCCTCTAAGCACGAAAGGTAAAAGTGCTGTGGCAATGTCGACGTGTGTGTGTATGTGTGTGTGTGTAAGTGTGTGAACCACCACCACCGCGTAGTGGCAACGGGGCGGGCGGTTGTATGTGTGTGTGTTGCTTGTGGCGCCACAAGCCACATTTTTCGCAGTTGCCAGTCGCGTGTCTCTTTGGCCCGAGTATTTGAATTTTCTTTTCTTTTCTATAGATTTTTTTTTTTTAGGAATTTTGTTTTTGGGCTGCGCTTGCAACTAATTTTCATTTCCAGCACAGTGCACCTTTTGCCATAGCCTCAGCTTCAGTCGCAGACGGTAAGAAATCTTATTAAAAAGTGAACAGTGCGATAAAATTGAATTTGCATTCAAAAGCCATTAACCACAGCAGTCACTTGTGCCTTCTTGTTGTTGTTGCCGTTGTTGTTGTCTCTGCTGCTGCTGACAGACATTGTCCTTGCAGCCAGAAATTAAACAGTAGGTAAGAAAAATTCTTAACCTCAGCTTTAAAATTGTATGTCTCACAGATCGAACTTTGCAATTTATAAATTTTCGCCATATTTAAAATTTACAAAAGCGAAATTAATATTTCACGCACAAATCAGCGAGAACAACAGCTGTTGTTTCTGTTCCTGAATGCAAGGACTGTAAAAATGTATGCCTGCAAATTTTTATCAATGCCCCGTATGACAGGGTAGCGAGCTGGGTATAACAGACATGGCCAGCAACTGATTTTGATGTAGTAAAACATTTTTTTGTATTGGCAGGTGCAAGTTACTTGACACTGGTAACTTTCTGCCTATCTGCCCGTATCTGTAATTTTATATCATACTTTTCAAATATTATCCTGGCCTTTCAGGACAAGGATATGTTCTAGTTGAGCAGTTTATACTGTTCTCAATATTCTCATTTGTTACGTGCCTTAAAACAATCGAAAATATTATTGCATAATAAAATCTCCACTCACGTGGAAAAATATTATTTTAATTGCATATGAATTTTACGCTCTTTAGCAAAAATCGTCGCAATTATTTGAAAGCAATTTGTCCAATGATCTGAACGATGCGTTTATAACAATCATACGGTCATCAGGCTGTTTCCAATGCTAAATAACCCTAACCATTCCCATTTCACCTATTCCTATTCCATTTTCCATGCCAATTGACATTCAAAATTGGAGCTAAACGCTGCCAATTACACAGAGCATGGGAGCATGTAACCATGGAGGTGTAGTGTGTGTGTGTGGATGACAGAGCGGAAAGGTGTAAGGGGGTAATGTGGCAGCAATTGGAACTGGAGCTGGCTGGTTCATAAATGGCCCACTTATTTCATTTTCATTTTTATCTGTTATCCATGTACGAATATCAATTAATAACTGCCGCCATCGATTTGTTGTAATTACACTCGAGAGCACTCGATACTTGTACTGTTACTGTACGTACTTTTGTTGCGCTAGTTATTTATTTATGTATGCACATTGAATCGCTCGATTTAATGACACAAAATTATCTACAAATATATTTATATCTATGACTGAAATACAAAGCAATTCTGCATTTGCTGGTTTTGTATTAATGCAGGAACAAAGGTTCAATTCAATTAGATATTGAAAAGTAAAAGAAAATTATGAAAATCATTTACAAATTGTTGCGTAAATTGATATGTTTCACATGAGAATATTACTATTTAATTATTATGTAATTAATGATATTATTATGCAGAAACTACATACAAATATCTCAGTTCTGTTGGTCTGATGAAATGCAGATAATGAATTTATTAAGACAATGCAATACATATTTAGCTCTCCATGCATTTCTGTTGGTTTATATAAATTAGATAAAAAAAATACCTATTTGAAACAACAGTTTTTTTTTTTAAATTTGGTGATCATGCAGTAGATATTAGCTTATATTCTCAATAAAAAACTTGAGTCTATTAAAAATGTATTTGGATAACTGTTTTCTAACATGTGTTCAAAAATTATATCTTAAACTACCTTTTAACTGTCGTTCTGGCCCATCGATCAAACCGACTGACATAATTATTGCAATTTAGCAAAAAAAAAACGGTTTCCAAAAATCTTTCTCTCTCTCTCTCTCTCACTCTCTTGCTCTTCATTTCTTTCAATCTGGAAATAAAAATGTCAATTTAAATAAGAATTCCCGATGCAAATCAATCAGACTTGGACCATGGCTAAAGCAGTTGATGTATTGGCCGACTCTGTGATTTCTGCTCCCAGCTGTCTGTCTGTCGTCTGATGTCTGCTGTCGACTGTCGTCTGTCTGGTGATTTTCGCAAACATGTCACACAGTTTACAGTTAACAGATGACAAATTCATTTTTAACACGTTGCCAGCAGAGTGAAACCCCGACATGGTGGACCAACAACCATATAATCATCGCCATGTCTACAATGAGCCATTGCACTGCACATTTCGCTCGAGTTGAGCGTGTAAAAAAGTCAGCATGCCACAAGCAACGAGTGCTCGACGATCAGATACCCTGTAAACAGTATGCTCAAGTGTTATATCGCTGAAAGTTAAATTATGTTAATATTTAAAGGACAGTCCATCTCCATATCCATTTTACAGGGTATATATTGTATAAATGGCCGTGTGTCCGTCCGTCTAGCTGTCTGGCTGTCTGTCTGCCAAGTGACGTTTGGCTGTCAACGGCCCCCCAAAAATAACTCAAAAAAGTCGTAACGTGTGTATCTGTATCTTTTATACAAGTATCTGTATCTGCATCTGTAGCATGTGTGTGCCACAGCTTGCTACGCACCTCATTCCAGACCAGATAAATGTACAAAATTAAAGATTCTTCTGCTAAACGGAAGCTTAGTCGAAAAAAAGGTCAAGTCCAAAATGATGGATGATGCCATGACACTCTCACACACACACACAACACACACACACACACACACATGCAGAGATGACACCCCAATCGACAAGGAGATGAATGAAATGGCTGAGTGACATTTTGTGCGACGCTCCGAAAGGTCTATTAAAAATTTCGCTCCTTTTCTGTTTGGGTGGTTGCAAAATTCCAGGAGAAAACTCGTATTCCAGCTTTAACGTTTATCTTAAACACTTATTCTTATCTCAGGTGGTACGTGGTATGATGCTACCTTGTGGCAATATCCGTTTGAGGCAAGAGTCGCCAAACTTTTACCAGCCGCAAGAGCATATCATAATTTTTATCATCGCACTCATCGCATAAATAATTCTGTTAACATTCTCAACAAGCCACAAATTAAAACTACAAAGCACTAAAAATTCACCGTGCACCGAAAATTTACGACCAACGGAATCACGTGTCATCCACACGCTTCATGTCCCCTTCTTTCTGTCTTTCTCTCTGATTTTCTTACCCCAATCATCCTACCCTATCCTATCCTGGAGAACGTTGCCGATATGATGCATGACTCGGCGGAAGGCGTCCTCGACGAACTGCCGGCTGCCTTAAGGATTCATTCGAGTTTCGTATTTTCAGATTCACGTGCTAAGCGTATGCGAATTTAAATCTGTTTAACAGAGTATCTGTGTATCTGTTTGTGTGTGTGTGCATTTGAATACGAATCCTTGAAGCCTTTTTGTGGTTTGCTGTTTGAATATAAAACAGTGGGAAACACACACTACACACCCCAACACACACACACAAACAAACAGTCGATGACAAACAGAAAATCCATTTCACACAAACATTAGTTTTATTTAAATCACAAACACACACACAGACAGAGATACACACACGAGGCACACGGCGCAGGATCACGACCTTTGTCCCTGAAGTAAGGCAGGAGCATGTGTTTCGTCCCATATACTTGTGGTTGTTGTATCCTTGTTATCCTCGTTGACTTTTCACGCTCTTTTAAACGCCGCTTGGCAACATTTATCACACTTTAAACAGCAAATGAAAATAAATTCAAATATACATTTTTCAATTTTCCGAAAATACTAGGATGGCCTTTAAAAATTATAAATTCTCTAAATATTCATACAATAACTCAATGGGAATTTACAATTATTTTCGATGTGTTTAGCTGATTAAATTTTTTAATTCTTATCTTTAATGATTGCGGTAAAACAATTTTTCTAATTTGTTATTAACTTATCTTAAGCTAATAATTATAAAGTTTTGCTGAATTAACTATAATTTTTCTATTCTATGAATTACTTTTACTCGAAAAAACAGAAATATCTTCACAACAATTGCATGTTGTTAAGCTACAAATATTATAAATTCACACCTGTGAATTCGCTGGGTTTGACAGATAGTACGAGTACTCAACTAGTTATTGTAGTCTCAGAGACTTAAAGCCCTGCGAGTCAACGGAGCGTTACTTTGAGAATCCAGACATCCAAAATCAGAGTCCGTATGAACAACAGCACATGATACACGTAATTTATGACATTTTTTGCAGTCATTTGTCTTGAGGCGTAAACCGCTTAAAACCCCCTTTTTTATACCCTCACCTTTGATAATTACGGTAGTTCACTGGCTCATTGATAACTAAGCGTCGTTTTATGTTAAACCCGATAATTTATTAACTTATTACAGTTGTTAGTTAGAGAACTGCAACTGTAAACTAAACAGAAGTAGGAATTGTGTATTCCCCCAGTATTTGGAAGTGGATTTGCATGCAATCGAGTGTAGGTAATGCGATTAACGGCCTGATATGCGGTAATAAATAGGTGTACTCGTTGCTGTACTCACTGTTGTAAGTGCAATGCCATTAACTTTGGCCGAACTTAGTGCGGGATCCTTTGATAAAACGCCCAACAATGCCGCTAACAAGCAATTTTTATGACCGAAAATCCAATTCAAATGTTTACAAATCGTTTAAACTGAATTAAACTCTGTCTGAGCGAGGAACAAGAATGAGAATGAGAATAAGGAGAGAAACAGGAACAGGAGTGGAACAATGGTTAAGTTGGTGACTGAGAAAAAGACATAAAAATAAATCGCGTACAAATTGAAAATAATTTCGGATTTGATTTTCTTCTTTACGATGATGCGACAACAACATCAGGAGCTGAAAGTGGACAGAGATATATTCAAATGTGGACAGCGTGGGTCAACTAAGTAAGTACGTTGTTGTTGTTGTTGCTGTTGTTGTTGTTGGTGGCAGCGGCAAACCACAAGAACCACAGCGTGGGGTGTCCCTTCCATTTGACTAAGTACACAAGAATAGAGCGTAAAAAATTTTATCGTCGCGCTTTTTACGGAATGTGATCCGCGGCGATTAAGTGCGCGGCTTTTGTGTCATTGTTATGCCGTCGTCCTGGCCAAGGGAATGGGTATGGGTATGGGTATGGAGCATGTAGTTGAAGTTTATTTGCAGAGGGCGAATCAACCACTGCCACCAAAACCACAACACCACCGTCTCCATCGCCATCACCGCCTCCACCTCCACATCGTAATGTATTCAAATTTTCCAAGGCGAGGCCAACGTCAGTGCAGTCATTTCATAAAATGCTTTTTTAAAATTTAATCGTGGACAAATATTTTCATTTCGCCTTCTTTTTTTTCTATTTTTTTTTTCATTCCGTTTACTCCTCTTTTCTGGCTTTTAGCTAAATGAGTGGAAATAAAATTAAATCGATACTGGCCGAGAGTTTAATTCTATAGTCAAAGTTTCTTTCCCTAATTTGCTGGGGCTAAATAATGCACAGTGGGATATATTCATTGGTAATCTAATAAAGTTGCTGATGTTTTTATGAAAGATTCTCAAGGTTACTTCAATCAAATAAAAGAATTACGATCAATTTCAGAGCTTTAAATATTTTATGAAACGATGTAGATTAAATTTTGAAGAGTTTCTAATGCAATACCTACCACTGTGCTGGGCTATCCATTTAATATTTTCAATTGAACCCAAAGCATTTGCCGCACAATTTCTCACAACTTAATTTTTATTAGAAAAATTGCGTCAGTTGGCCCGAATTGTTAGCCATGGCTAAGAAAACTCAACCGTGCATTAATTTTTCATAATTTGCAGAAGAAATGCGCTTTAAAATAATGACAAATCAGTTTGCAGATAAAGGCACAAAAAATAATACGAGTTTTTTCTTTTGGCAGCCGCTGTCGCACTTTTCCCCAAGCTTAACTAATCGTAACAGATTTTTTTCACAGTCACGTTTGAGGAGAAAGGGAAAGAAATGGGCATAAGGATAGCCTTGGGCATAAACGTCTGCCCGGCCATATCCTGCGGCCTGCCAATTAGAACCCTTTGTTTGCCTTGGACACTGCTTCAAGACGGCGCTTCTATCTCGGCGCACTTATCTCCATAATAAAGTCGTAACAATTAATTGCGCGACCTTTTCACTGGCCACCGCCTAACCCTCCCTCCCACCTTCCCCTCCTGTTATTGCCAGGGTATTCCTGACTCTGAGCCTGCACTTTAATATAATCGAAATCTTGCCTTGAGCACCTTTTGCGGTTTGACGCTTAATTTGTGCTTAAAATTTATTTGATGGACGTCAATTAATTTAATGCTTTTCTCCATTTTCAAGTTGAGCTTTGTGTTTAATTTAAGTGGATTTGAAATGCAGCTTAACGGGTTGTATTCTCATGATTTTGTGTGTTTTATTGTCTTTCCTGGTAATAATATCAGTAGTTCTTCTAGTTCACAACTATATTTATCTTTCTACAAAAATGAATGAGTTTTATTTAAGCTATTTAAGCTTTAGTTTCCATGAAAATAATGCAATATAATTCATAACATTTATCTTTAAGCAACCAAGCTGCAAATTAAATCACTTACGTGTTGATATAGTCATAAAAAGTCTCATACTCCCCTCTTTTTACACCCCCGCGATCTAAATGTCCAACACAAGTAACAAATCTGTTTAAATTTCAGCTTTATCTGTAGGGAATACATACATACATATGTATTTACAACTCTTGTTGGTTTGCCACGAGTATTATTATCCATGGATGATCATTGCCAACGACTCCATTGAATATTTCGCACTTACTCGAGGTTTGTTTTGAATGAATTCAACTGTAAAGGTTAAAATTATAAATGTGCAAATGACTCATCATAAATAAAATTAATAAAAGGCACAAGCACGGGATACGCAAGCCAAATCCGAAACTGAGACTGAAATTGAACCTGGGTAAGGCCGGGAGAGACCTTCATTGAGAAAAAGTACAACGCATCAACATAAATATTATGATAAATGGTTTGTTATAATCATAATCCGCAGGGGGTAAGTTTTGAGTCGTGCGCTACGCATTTTTTATCCAGCGACGCCCCCGAACCATAATCAGGAACTGACACCGACACGGACACTGGCAAGGAGAAGGCAAAGGAGAAGGGAACGAGCACAGAATGAACTGGCGCAACATATGGTCGGTGGGTGGATTATACAGATGGCGCACCAATGGATACGAATTTGGATTGCAATTCAATAGACGCGACCCGGCCAAAGGGAGCGACCAAAGTCAAGTTGCTTTTTTATTGGTTTCGCTAACTGATGGCCTCGCAGGGATTAAACGCCAGGTCGAGTATTTTGCATACTTACACTCATAACACACACATCCAACTTCTGAGTGAGATAAAGCGCACGTATCTCTCAGATACTTTGGCGAATCTTTGAGCATCTTGCTGGGCCATAAACGGCTCGTATTATAACTTTGCCTTCCGAGTTCATTACAAGTGGAAGCTTTACGCCTAATTAACACTTTATTCAAGTTGAAATTTTATTGTTTCAATTATGTGAGTGAATGAGCGCGAGAAGTAGCAGCAAATTGACAAAACAATTTATATTTGAATGCGCACATGAGTACTCGCAGCATTCACAGCAGCTCAACAGGGTATAAGCACACACACTCACTCACTCACACTCATACCCCAACCGCGAGCACATTAAAATTCAGGATGTGAAACAAACAATTTGCGGTTAGCGCAACAGCATCCAAGTCCTCGATTAAAGCCAGAAATGTGAGCGGTCTTGATTTGATTAAAATTATTGCTTTAAACAGCAATTGAATGAAATATTTAATAGCAATATCTCTGTAGAATAGATTATCTTTATCAACAGGCTGAAATATATTATGTACTTTAGAATGAGCAAATTTTGTATTTCTATTTCAGATACCTTTTGCATTTCAATACATTACAGATTTTTTTATACCAAAGTAAATTTACTGAAAACCTTTAAAATCAAATTAAACTTATGATTTTATGTGGTTATCATATAATGATGCTTGATG
This sequence comes from Drosophila subquinaria, assembly GCA_037043405.1. Classification (NCBI taxonomy): domain Eukaryota; kingdom Metazoa; phylum Arthropoda; class Insecta; order Diptera; family Drosophilidae; genus Drosophila; species Drosophila subquinaria. The sequence goes on along the minus strand of JBAMBL010002481.1, from coordinate 17,718 downwards.
ACAGTTTAAAGATCAATTATCAGATCAGCATTTAAAGCTACAAGATAACTGTGCTCGGTAAACAGATTTCCCTTAAACGATCCTCAACTCGGTTGTATACCGACAACACTTCAATTCGACTACAACCTGACAGGGAATTAATTTGACAACATTAACAAATTAAACTGTTAAACCAACACACAAGCAGCAACAACAACAACAACAACATGAACTGAGTACCATATCAACGTTCGTCTCCGGTTCCAGTTGCCAGACATTTACAACATCATTTGTAATCCATATCGCACAGCATGTAGTCCCACAGTCCCAGTCGATATACGTATGTGTGTGTGAGTGTGGAAAAGTGTGTGTATGGGTGTGTAAGAGAAAAGATGTATTGACCCTTCAACAGATTCAGTGAGGAATGCTTCACGCTATTTATTGGCTCACTTTCCCTTGAATACGGACAAGGGGCAAGGAACAAGGGACATGGACTCTCGACTCCCGACTCTCTCTCAGAAGCCCGTGCCACGCCCACTACTGCCCCAAGAAGAAGAGGAAGAAGTTGCAACCTCTCGCTGGGGAATTCGAGTATCCGTTCACTTGCCTTGGAAGTGACATTGGCCACGTGTTTGGATTTCAAGTTACACTCGAAACGTTTGTCGGATTAGTGATTGCCATTTGTCAACATGATGGTGTGGCCACAATTAATTGGCATTGTATTAGCTTAAGTCCTGTCGGTCAGACGATGCTCACAATACAAATGGTAGTGTGTGAAATATAATATATATATATTAACACATTTACTATTATTGTTGTCAGGTGAATTTAGCCATATTTTTAAAGAGCTCTATGTTAATTTTGAACGAAATGTAAAAATACCAAAAGAAAACTACAATTCTTTTTTGATTAAAATTCATTTTGACAAAATTTATAAAATTTTTGACAACGAAATAGAGTGATTACAATGTTAATATTATCTCTTAAATGTTTTTAAAATATTTGCTTGTCAGTATAATTTAGTTAGCTGCGAAATACCGTTATTTTGTGGCATTGCCCAGAGGCAAGCAACATTCGGGAATGCTCCACTTGCGTCCAGTTGTGATTAATTGAAATTTTGCGCAAGTGAATGGAAACGGAATGGCAAATGTTGATAAAATGTTGTTCAAAATGCAGCCCAGAAACTGACAAAATTTTGTGTAAATTTCCCGGGGATATTGTGTAATTGTGTGTGTGTGTATGTGCTGCAGTGCAACTGCAACTTGCAACTTGCAGCTGGTTGTGTGACTGTGAGTGCAGCCAATGCCAGTGCCATTCCCGTTCTCAGCTTTGGGCTGTTTTCCTGCCCCTTTATCGAAGCAGGGGACAGGAAAAATATTTTGACAAATGAACCTAAATAACAGGTTGCAATCGCTTAGAGGAGTGAGAGGAGGAGACGCTCGATTAGGCAACGGCAACATATGCGTGGCCCTGGAGAGACTGGACCCTGGTCCTCTATCCGTGCTCGTACCTGGACAGGAAAACGTATGGCCAGACAACCTTGATACCTCATTTATTTTAAAATGTGGCTGGCAGACCCAAGTCCAGGCTGGCTTTTGCGCTGCACAAATGAAATCGACACATTGGGGTACAAAAAAACAGAAACGAAACTCTTGAGAGACTTTCGTCTTGAGTTGAGTTGAGTTGAGTTGAATTCATCAGTCAGTCACAACTGACGAATCGACGTCGACGACGGCCACTCTAGAAAATTGTTACAAATGATCGCAAATAACAGATCTTTGCCGCACCGACGATCGGGTTTTGGGTCTGGTTCTGGGCCTCGAACTCGGCCAGGTCCATCAAAGGAGCCGAACCCAGAAACAGAAAGAGAAATAAAAACACAGACGAAGACGCGTTGCGTGTGCTCTCTGTGATCGAGTGTTGCACTGAGAAATGAAATGAGATTGGCCACAGCTGTGGCTCTGGATTTTCGGCCTTATTGGAATCCGGTAACTGGTAACTGGAACTGGAAATGTTATTGGTACTGGGCGCCGCTTGTTGCAACTTAAATTGCACTGATTTCTTGATTAATGAGAGTTTTGCATTTTCAGTTGCTGATTGCGGCTTTTCATCTCGCCGTTGCAGGTACACAATGCGCAATTGGGAAACATACATATTGTAGTAACTGTGTGTACTTACCCTGATTGTTGTTGTTGCTGCTCTTGCGCGATGTCTTCTTCTCCTTCATCCAAGGGTACTCGGGCACCGAGTCCATCCCATCCGGAGTCTGTGGTACACCAACACCAACCGGATATCCGCCACCGACACCAACACCAATACCGACACCGCCACCACCGCCAACAGGTGTGCCAATTTTCGGGCTCTCAGGACTCAAGTGATTGAGAAACTCGGCCATCGAGGGCTGAGAGTTGATGAAACCCCCCTCGGAGGCCATCCAGTAGGCGGTGTCAGCCGCTCGTTTATCACAGTTCGGTGCCATTTTGTTGACAAGCATCACCGCTGGTGGCGGTCCCTGCGGCTGTTGCCCCGGTCCGCTCACAACGGACGCCACTGTCGTCTGGCCCGTTTGCACCTGGAGCGGATTCAGCGGCGACTCGGATTTAATCTGGGCTCCCATTTGGGTGCTCTCCAATGAACTGCACACCTCTTGCATTTTATACACCGAAATTTCTATGCGGATCTTTTGTCTATTTACTGTTGACGGGTTTTTTGAGTTTTAGTTTTTAGTTATGCACCTAAAATAGAAAATAAATAAACTGAATTTTAAATACATTTTTGAATACTAATAAAAAATGGGTAATATTAGGATATTATAAATAGGATATTATTTATAGTCTAAAAGCAGTAATATCTTTAAAAAAAATTATACTCAATTATACATTTATTTACAAAGATTCTATCAAACAATTAGTCCTATCAGAAAACTGTATATTTATACAGCATCGTTAATCTCAAAAGCTACCAAAGAAAATGAAAATTTATAAATTTCATTCAAATTAAACACATTAATATTAAATATTGCAGCGTATTTAAAAAAATTCAAATTGAGCATTACAAGTTGATTTGATATAGATAAATATTGCATGCTCTCTTGTCACTAACTAAATAATTACATAATCATAAATGGGGGTCGCTAAAGTGTTCACTACATTTTTCATAAATTTATATTGTTTTTCTAAGCAATTTATGTTGAAAAGTAAATTCTATTGATTACAGTGGGGTGAAAAAATTACCGTCGGAAAAAGAAAAACTCAAAATTATAGATATATAAAACAGGTAAAATTAGAAATCTTAAGTTTAATATTGGAATAAAATAATGTACATTAGAAAGACAGTAATAATACAAACTCATTTAGATCCCATAAGTTCGATAAACTTTATATTCAAATACATTAACAACTTAAATATTATAATGTAAGTAAACACGAATAAACCATAAGAATTATTAATCTTCTGACGTACCATTTCAATTGATCGCTACACAGCGTTTGCTCAATAAGTTTCCATATTGTATCTCTCACATTTTTAACACTACTTAGTTTTCACTACGGTTTTTAACATTTATGCGTGTTATATTTGCACCACATTCACTATTTGTCGTAGGTACTTCAGTACACAGTATTATTATGTATCTTTTAGATGCTTTTGCGAACAGGGTCAGATAAGGGCGCAAAGCAGGCACAAACTTGTCATCAACACGGGCGAACGCGACGCGAATGGCGATGGCGATGACGATGGCGACCGTTGTTTACTCGAGCGGGACACTTCCAGTTTCAGTTCCATCATGTAGAGCAGCTGGCAGCTACAGTTTTACACACCTTGGCATCCATGGCGACGCGAGTGTCAAAACAGAAACAATGCGAACAACACGGCGATAAGGCAACAACACAACAAAACACAACACAACTGTGTAGACCGGTGTAACGGTGCGTATGCGAAACGACAAGTTGAGTACGAGTTTGGTTATTGAGCTGAGTGTAAGGAAAGGGTCTGAGACTGGCACTGTATCTGTATCTGTGTATGTGTGTGGCAAAGCGACAAGAAACCGAAGCTGATCTTGCAATGGCTACACACCAGACACACAAACACTCGCACTCACACTCACACACCGACAGTTGCACTGCAATTTGTAGTTACAAGTTACACTTTTCTACACATTCGCACCACTGTGTTGTGTCTGTATCTGTCTCTTTCTGGCCTGCGGCGTAGGTTCAGCTTCGCGTATCGGTGCGCAGAACCGGTTTGGGTTGTTGTAGGATTTGCCAGTGCCTCAATGGTGGCCTTTGCAGTTGTTATTTGTTAATATTTTGACTAAATATTTTACACTATTATTATTTTTATACATTGCACGTTTTCAAACATTTCATGAATATTGTTTAATGTTTTAACTTGAATTTATTCGGAATATTCACAGTTTCAGACTCGCAACTCTCCCTCCGTTTTGGGGCTAAAACGACGATGCTTCGTGCGTTCACGAATCTCAACCAACCATTTCATCCAATAGCACCGAACGCACTGAAACTTGTCCGCACTTGTCGCAAGGAGTGGCCAACAACAATGAGCAGCTCTTCGAATGCTTTCAAGATGAGCGCCACAACCACCAACCAATGGGCGTGTCCGAACTGTTTGATACGCAAGTATGTGTGCATATGCATGTGTGCGCTGTGTGAGTGTGTAGGCAGAGCCAGAGCAGAGCCCAAGGCAACTTGGGGTGGATTCTCATGCGAGATTCGTGCTCGTGAGCGCAGAAATATCGCAAGAGTTTTAGAATTTCGTGCCTACTTTGTGATCTACAAAATGGGAAAAGTTAAATTATTTAACTAATAAATGTGGCACAATTTCTCTACAACGAATTTTTTTTTTTATTTAGCATCCAAGCACTACAAGTCTAACTTATAAATACCGTGCACGGTTTTAATTTGAACATAATTAAATTCTACAAGATTGTACAACAATTATTCATGTGGTTACCTAAAATTTATATTTTTAACCGAATTTGAGGTAATTTAATTGAATGTTCAGTGATAATATATGAATATTAACTTATTCATGTATTTTGTTTTTATTTCATGTGTTTAGACGTTAATTTATTTTGTAATTTACAATTTATTACAAAGTTGTGCTCTAAGAAAATTTACATAATAAAAAAATTAAAAGAAGATACCAGGGCTGCAAAAACCTGACTTATCGGATATCTGAGCTAAGGCCTTAGCTGATCTTTAGAGCTTGACCAATTTTCTACCGAAAGCATTATTTTAAATTTTGTTTAATTTGTTTTTTTGCATCTTCTTCTCTTCATTTATTGTTATCGCTGGGATCTTCACAGCCCGTCTAAAGCTGAGCAGAGAGCCGGTTCGCACACGCGCAATAGTCGACGGGCCAAGGCGGTTGAAGGGGGTGGAGTTCAGCTCAGTCAGGCACACACACAGTCACACACAAAACCATCACACAAACACATGTAGACACGCATACAAGCAAAGAGTGTAGAGTCTCCGCAACGCTGATTGGTCGAAGCAACATTTGTCTCTGTTTCTTTTTGTCGCTCTGTGGCTTTGTTGCTTTGTCGCTGAGTTTTTACTCTTTTGGTTGAACTGTAAACGTGTTGCTTGTGACGGAATTTATTTGCTTTTTTGTTATTTACACATTCCGTCGCCGATGCAATGCAGGCAGCTCAGCCACAGAGCGAACGACAGCGACAGCGACGAATTTCATATCTTTTTTGTTGTCTCTCCGCGTCGTCTGTGGTGTTGCGTATTTTTGACATTTCGTTTTGCGCGCTGCGCGTCTTTCTTTTTGTTTTGGGCGCCTCTTCTTGTCTAACCATCATGTTGTCAATCTTGGTGGCATTGTTTTTGTCTTTTTGCTGCCACAGTTTTTCACATTCTGTTTTTATTGGCAATTGCTTCGTTTCGCCTGCTTCTGTTTCATTCATGTACGTTACACAGTGAGCCCCAAAAGTTGATGAACCAACTGGCAAGGCTTTCCCCCTGCACCTAAAATGTTAGAAATTAACATCGAATCTTATGTTAAATTAACATACAGTGTGCCACTTCATACACCATAAATTTGTCAAATCTGCGTATAATAAAGATGTTTTTATGGGGGTTTCTTATATTAATCTTTTATTCACTTAAATTCCGTTCTAATGATACAAAAATTGCTTTAACCCATTAAGTACCCATCGAAAATTTTGAATTTTAAAAGAGTATATTTTTCAATTTGTTTCCTCGATTTTAAAAAAAAAATTTTGATTCAGAAAAATTCTTTAAACAATTCTAAAAGTGACTAGAAAAATTGAAAAAAATCTCTTCTCTAGTATTTTTATGATTTTTTGAAAACTGCTAAAAAGTCGGTTTTTGTATGAAAATGAGGAAAAGGGGGTAAAAATAGTAATTTTAAGCAATTTTCACTTTATTATAAAAAAATACTAGCGAAGAGATTTTTGAAAATTTTCAATTTTTTCAGAAATTTTAGGCATCAAAATAATTTTTTTTTTAAATCGAGGAAAAAAGGTGAAAAATATACTTTTTTTAAAATTCAACATTTATTTTATGTTAACATGGAGCATTATGCATTAACGGAAATGTTATTTGACTTATAATATTTACGGGACACTTAATATTACATGTTGTTATATCATATATGTATATTATTACTTTTTCATATTAAATAAAAACTGAAACACCGTGAGACTAGGTATTATTTTCAGCTGAGCAGCGGGATAAATATTCTGTACTTATTTGAAGCCCAGATTTCATGTTAGTTTGCATAAGCCTGTCAGATATTTATCTTTAGCCCCTTTACTTTAACCCCTAGCTCAAAAATTGCAGCACACGTGCAAGGTGACAGCTCTATGTTTTTATTGGGGAGATCAAGTTTACCCGGTATAACGCGCTTTATGACCGGGTTAGGAATCTTCTAGAGCCGCAAATCAACTAATCAGGTAGCCCAAGGTATTCATAGTTACTTTGGAAAACCCGCGGAAATCCCGACGAATTTCTCTTTCATCTCAACAAGGGTATTTGACCGTGATTTACCTGAACTATTAAAAATATTTAACACCCTTGGTAGGTAAGGAAAACCCACCTATCAGTTTTGTTTAGTAAGTTATTTGAAGGACGATAAGTTTACATATTGGTAAAGTGGTAAGGAAACTTCTATATTTTGACTGTCATTTTATTATATAAAGAATGTCTGCCAAAGTCAATTAAATGCTGCATAACTTATAATTAGCCACATGTCGGCAGTCGTTTTGCAATCAAGCCTCACGCCACGTTTTAAGTGAGTCGAGGAGTCTCCGTCAGTCTACAGGCCAAGAGACGCGACGACACGTAGCACGCAGCCGTCTGACTGACGGACTGACTGACCTGTCGCCATCATCCACAGGTAACAGTGCACAGAGCTCTCTGATTCGCGGATACGTTTACCTGATAGGTATAAAAGTAAACGGACAACACGCATTTGCATGCAGTTAAAAAACAAAAGTGTCACAGAACAGAAGCTAAAATATTATCCAAGAAAATGAACAACGATTTCAACACCAGTTACTCCAACAACATGGCCAGTAGTGTGGTTAATGCCGATATCGTTCAGCTAAACTTTTCTCCAAGCGAGTCACAATATCCCGTTTGCCAATCCAATCCGGTTGCCACCAAGTGCAAGCGATCACGAACTGCTTTTACCAGCCATCAATTGTTGGAGCTGGAGCGAGAGTTCAACGAGAATAAATATTTGGCCAGGACTCGACGCATTGGAATTGCCCAACGATTGCTTCTTACTGAGCGGCAAGTGAAAGTTTGGTTCCAGAATCGACGCATGAAGTCCAAGAAACAGGCACACAGGCGATTTAGCCCCAATGGACCAACAGTGCCCGCAATAAGTGAACCAACACCGAACCAGTATAACCCGGAGCCACCACTCAGTGAGCATGAGCTGATCGTTGAACGTCTATTGCAATACGTAAATACGGAAAACGTACCCATGAATTGTGATCTGCCATATCAGCAGTACGATTCTACAGTAATGGATCAGGAGCAGTTCCATTTTGTTCCCAATGAATTCCAGGACACCTATGAAGATCGTTTGTCAAGTGATATTCCAGAGATCACATATCAAAGCAGTTATTTCAACACCGATTTATGGGATCCCGTTAGTACAGCACCAAAGGATGTGAAGTCCTTTGATAACATAGATAACTCAGCTTTATTATTGGAACAACATTTTGGCTGGGATACGAGTAACTCCTTAGCCACTTCCGCATCCACATCAACAGCTTCCTACGATTCCTTTGAAACGCATGATGTCGATTTTGACTTTTTGGAGCATTTATTAAATGCCTAGGAAATAAAAAATTACTGTTAAATTAATTATAATTATATTTTATCGTAGTCAATTTAATATTCTAAATACATACTATGCCAAATTACATTTTAAATACTACAATAAATAAATAAATAAAAAACTTTTAGAAAAATAAAAGAACATTTTTTACTTTTTGATAAAAATATTCAATTTTCAATGGCCCTCCGCTTTTCATTCCTCCCGTCTGTTGGCGATTTACTTGGATAAATTGGTGTCATCACATCATAAGGTCATTTCGACATATTGAAATTTGGCTCATATGACAAAGAAGTGTATTTTCCCACACACGCACATATAAAAGTTGATACACTGAGCATGTATCCTGTTTGTAGCAGATTGCAGATTGTGGACAATATTTCATCAGCAGCTGCTGTATTACATATTAGTTTTATTATTCCAATAACATTAATGCATTGAATTTCATTATCGATAAACTTTTCTCTGGGCCACAAAATTGATTACAAAAGTTAGATGCGAATTGATCTACCGAATACACAAAGAAGGATGTGTGCCATATTATGAAGTCTTTTATTAATAAAAAAATTACAAAAATTATTTACTTTTTTCTGTTACAGCTTATTTCGTACAATTACTTTTAGTAGCTCCTATTCTCCAATTGTCAATTTTATTTCTTAGTTTATCCTTCCTTCATCTTTTTCCACAGATATTTTTTTTTACAAACATAATAAACCATTTTTATTTTTTAGGCACACGTCAAAAATAGTCGGAATAATTATATATTGATTTAATTATTTGTGAAATATTTTTATTTCCTTCAATTAATGTATTTTTAACAACTTATATTTAACTGAAAGATATGTGATTTATGGTTATGATTCGCAATACAATCAAAACAAAACATCCATTTTTAGATAACAGCTATTGATGATTAATGTAGTTTTTTTTAGCATTTTGTTGCCAATTCATTTGTACTTAATTCTAATAATGAGTGTTAATTATGAGTTTAACACAGAAAAAAACTAATCTAAAGGATTAATGACTCCAGAAATAAACTAAGAGAAAGAAATCATTCGACTCATTTGCAGTATTTATTGACTTTTCCCCAAAATACTAGCTTACACCATATGTTGCCCCATACACATACATACTTAGTACACACATACTGTTGCAAATGTCAAAGCAGAAGATGCAACTACCGCAACAACCGTGACAAGTACAACATTTGTGGCGCCTTCCTCTGCCTCCGTCTCTGTCTCTGCCACCACCTACGGCTCACTTCAATCTGTCGCCCTCCGACACAACCTTTGACACGCTTATATAGAACAGGAACAGGAACAGACACCCCAAACCCAAACCATACATGGGCACAACTGGGGGGAGGTGTGTGTGCCGGATTCTGGCCGGGAGTGATGAGAAGACGAAGGAGACAGGGACTGGAACCGGGGCAAACAAAGATCGCAATTTGACTCTACACCACGGAGCTGTCAACTCGCGCAGAGTGGAGGAAGATTGATTACCGCCATCGAATTGTTTGCCTTTAACAGGGTGGCATATGTATGTGTGTATGTAGCATGAACGGGGATGCGAGGGCTTCGATTGAATGGCATTAGAATCGAAAGAGTTAGACGCCAGTTCAGACCCTGACAGTCTCGACACCAACACGAAATTCCTGCTGTCATATGTAAACAACACTTGAGTTTGCGTTTTTCTCTCTTTTCCTCTTTGGCTTTGGTTTCTATTTCCACCCGAAACTTTAAATAAACTTTTTATGTGGCTAACAATTATTAAATGCGTCAATATCGATCAAAACTGTGTTGAAATATGCTAAAAGCAAAGGAGAAAAATTATTGTATTATTGTTAACATTAAAGTTAAACTGACTATAGACTAAGTTTCTATAAGCTTTAATGATGATTTAGCTTTAAATTGCTGATATTCATACAAAACTGATAGCCCTGATGTCAAAGATCGCGAGGGAAACAATGCGAGAATTTTGAGCGATAACACATGATAAATCTATTGGTCAAAATTCATATTGTTATCCGATCTGTGAAGCACTCTGACATCAGTCTGAGACTTGACTTAAGCTTTAATTATTCAGATTGCATTAGTCGCCGATTTTTAATCAACGAGCGCAGACATCAATTTCAATAACTGAAGCTCAATCTAAATCGACCCACAAGATGAAATTTCGTATCGATGTGGCAGCTTTAATGCTTTTCATTTTGAAATTCGTAGATTCTTCAGACTACGTTATTGATTACGGGTATTCCGGGTATAATGATATAAAATATTTGCGTGCAAAATGTACTCGTGATCGCTTTGGAAACTGCGTTAGAATGCCGTGGTGAATTGTACGATATACTTTGTTCAATTAAAGTTGATGAACTTTGTCAAAAGAACATGTTTTGTTTTAAAAAAAAATGCAATTAAATAAATAAATAATTTATTTTTGTTTCACTTTAGCTCCTCTTAGCTTTATTATTTACATGTATACATTAGTACAGCAGGTTTAAAAATTCTCATAATGTCATTTGAACGATGCCGATCTTCGCATCAAGCGTGATCATGAGCGCACAGTGAAATAGATTTAATTGAAAATAACGTGTTTGCTTTTTAATAAAATGTAAATAAATTCAACAAATCTTGCTAGCTTGCTCTCTCCTTGGCTATAATTTTCATACATTTAACAGCAGCCTGTAATCTAGAAATTGATTGCCAAAGATTTTCTCAATGTGTGCAGTCAGATTAGTTTAAGTACATCAATGAGTCTGAATCGATCGTCAAGATGAGACTCTGTATTGCTGTGGCAGCTTTAACATATTTATATTTACTTTGGTATCACCTTTAATGTGCGCAAATTTTTTGCGTGCCAGGTGTATTCGAGATAAAAAGAATGAATGTATCAAATTAAAATGGAAAACTGTATGACCTAAAAAAAAGTGTTGCTTTTAATCAAATATCAATAAATTGTAGAAATATTGTTAAACGCGCTTCTGCTTTAGTTTGTATTTGGAAGTCTTTTTCCGCTCAGATGATTAGATGATAACGACTTCTCCTCAAATTGTATTATGTGAAGCTTGAGATGGGAGTTGATTATATTGATTGTATGTCTAGAAGTAATCAAAACAATTGCCCCAGTAATCGGAAATGATTAAAAAAGATCTGTCAAAAGATAGTGTCAACAAAAATTAATTATATACGTTGCCAGTGAAATAACAATATACGAAATACGTGATATACGAAATATATAAGAATACGTGTTGCCTTTATTAAAATTTTAATAAATCAAAATCTTGCGTGTTTGATTCAGTCGACCTTTGCACCCTCTCTTTAGTGATAATACAACATAGAACGTATATTCTAACTTTATAATTTGTATTTCCAATTCCTAATAAAAGTGATAAGAATTTTGAATTTATACATGTGTACAATTTTATTACATAATAATCTCATTAAAAGCTTTTAAGATTTCATACAACAGAGAGTAAACCAGAGACTCTAGTCATTCAAAGCTTCTCACTCATATTAAATCATCACTCAGTCTGGACATTAGAGGAAGTTGAAGCTAACGCAAAATCGAACGACAAGATGAGAGGAATGATCGCTGTTGCACTTTTAATTCTCTTAATTTTCACATTTGCAAAAAAGACAACACAGTCGAAATGGTCGCTGTCTAATAAAAGGATTCGTCCTTTTTGTAAACTTGATCCGCAAGGTCATTGTATAAAACTTCGTTGGAATTCGAAATAACTCAAGTATAAATAAATTATGCTCATAAAAATAAACTGAGTTTATTTTATTTACCTAAAGGTGCAACTTATAAATTTTTTATTTACAATTCTATTTCCGCCTAGATGATAAGGTTATGCATTTTTAAATCGAAGCCGTTTTTACCTCTAATTATATTATTCCGAACAATATGTTAGACATGAGATAAAAGCTGATTATATTGCCGTAAGTAATAAAAATAATTGCCGCAGTAATTGGAAATGATTAATATAGGTCAATGATCTTAATTTCATCATCATTGCCAGTGATTTCGTATGCCTTATCTATTGGAGCAATTGCTACTTTAGACTGTACATCCTCCAAAATATATAGGTAACATATACCATATATGTTCACTCTATTTGCAATAGATTATTGAAATCGAAGTTAAAGACTTACTGCAGATTTCTATTAACTTTGGCATTTGAGGTGGAACTCTAAAAACACTTGTCTATTTCTAAAATGCAATCTGTCGGAGCAGGGTCTTATAAATAGTTGCTATGTATACAAATTACATAAGCGCTAATATGGCCTATAGACTTTAAAAGGCTGATCCCGTTTGATTGAGCTTTAAATTGATAATAATCCTGCAACATTGATAAGGCTAATGTCAAAGTCCGCAAAAGAAGCGACGCAATAATATGAAGCCTCAACGCGATAAAGCTTCTATGCTTCTCATGAGTATTCTGACATCAGTCTAGGACTCTCAGTAATCAGACTTTATTCGAAAATTGTCAGTCATTGAGTGCAGACACAATAATTGCAAGCTGAAGTGGAACCTAAATCGATCCTCAAGATGAAATTTCATATCAATGTGGTAGTTCTAATGCTATATATAATGATGTGCATATCAACTTCAGTGTGCTATCAACATAAGAATAATCGATTGCGTCCTGAGTGTGATCGTGATATTCGTGGAAAGTGCATTCCAAAACAATGGTGAATTGTACGATGTAGGATAAAGTATACCTTGTGACAAAAACAAGTGTTGCTTCTTAACCAAATGTTAATAAATAAACAAATAAAAAGTAGTAAACTTATTTTTGTTTCACTCGAGTTTATACATACATACCCAGCAAACAATTTTAATCGCCAGAGAGTCTCAGGCGACTCGCCTAAAAGTTTCAGGCGACATCGCCTTCTAATCGCTTTTTGATCTCCTTTTGTTAGAGAGTGAGCCACTTCCGCGACACTTCGGAAAGACTCTTTTGCGAGTCTTCTAAAAGACTCTTCCGCGACTCTCCTAAAAAGAGTCGCGGAAGTGGCTCTTTCTAAAAAAAAAAATTTACTTTTTTTTTTTTGTATTGTTAAGACGCGCTTCTGCGAGGTAGCCAAAGAAGCTTTCTTTGTTGGTCCACGAATTTGTCACAGCAGATTATGTAACAACAGTTGTAGCACAACAGGGGAATTCGAACCTCGGAATTTAAAGTTCGGAGTCGGCAACTCTAACTAGTGAGCTACGGGATCAACAATTTAGTCTACTAGAAAAAATCTGAATTAAATTGCTCTAGACGTGGAGCTCATTTTTGTTTTTTGGTCTCGCTAAACAATCGCCTGGAAAGATTCATCTTCCAAAACACTTGTGCGCGACTCGCAGAAGACTTTGCCACATTACTTTTTTTCTATTTATAGCTTTCTATCGCTAAACAATCGCTAAACAATCGCAATGGAAGATTCATCTTCTATTAATCTCCTGCGCGAATCGCAGAAGACTCTTTTTCGGCGATGGACGATTGTACAATCGCCCAAATGTTTGCTGGGTATCTAGTATACACACATTTATAATAGTTGTTTAATCAAGTAAATCTACTGCCCTAGCGTTACTCATTCGAGATTTTTAGCTCTCTTTTGGATGATAATATAAATGCATGCCTCTAAATTTATTGCCAGAGATTCAATCAACTTGAGCGAACAGATTAGTCTAAGTTTAACACTGTTTTTAAGCCGATCGTCAAGATGAAATGTCTTATCACTGTGGCAGTCTTAATGCTATTCTTAGCATCGTGCACAGCTCTCCAAGTGTACTTCGAGCATGAGAATAATCGCATGCGTCCTGTGTGTTATCAGGATTTCTGGGGAAATTGTATTCCAATGAGCTGGTGAATTGTACGATTTTACTACGTATCATTTTAGTTGATGTACTTTGGAAAAACGACACGTGTTGATTTTAAACCAAATGTTAGTAAATTAATAAATAAAGAGTAGTATACATATTTTTGATAACTCGCGTTTAAAAACTCTCTTCTTGGCCTTAAAAAATGTGTGTATATGTTTGAAATCAAGTGAATATAATGCCCAAGCGTTAATCAGTCGTTCTTTTCAGCTCTCTTCTGGATGATAATTTTTATGCGATTAAAATAGCTGCCTGCCTCTAAATTAATTGTCAAAGCTTCAACTCAACTTGAGCAGACAGATTAGTTTAAGTTCAACACTGAATCCAAGTCGACCGTCAAGATGAAATGTTGTATTGCAGTGGCAGTTTTAATATTATTTATATTTACTTTGGTACCACCTTTAATGTGCGCAAATCGTTTGCGAGCCAGGTGTAATCGTGATAAAAATAATGAATGTGTTAAAATCAAATGGACAACTATACAACCCACAATTTCTACTCCTTAAATAATTAATAAAAATACATATGTAATTATGCTAATTGGATAATATGAGAGATACGAGATGTTTACGTATTGCTACTACAATTTTTATACTCAGTAAATAAATAAAAATGTTTTCCAGATAAGAACAGAATAAAATGTAATCACTTTGAAAATATATTAAACACAAGCATATATTTATTTTGTATGAAGCTGTTGGCAATGAATTGAATAAATAAATCGAGATTACAGTTGCTTTCGTTAAATTTCTATGTTGTTTATAGAATCGCGATTCCTTAGTTCATTATGCTTTTTAATCATCACTCAATACATTTAATTTTCTCAATGAAGGAGTCAATGAATTCCATCTGCTTGGAGTGATATTTGCGAACATATTTTATACAGTTTTCGAAACTGGCCTCGTCATAAAGACTTTTATAGGCCATGGCACGATATAACCAGGCCCGCAAGTTCTTCTCGTCTAACTTATTTAAAACAAAGTCACAATCGATGATGGCGCGCTTGAAAGTGCCCAATCTGTAAAAGTAATACTCTTAATAAGTGAATGTTAATTGTAGAGTATAAAATGTTACTTAATGAAGCAAAGAGAGCGATTTATATAGAGGATCGGGCTGTCATTGATATTCTCAATGGCCTGGCTGTACATGTTAATGGCGTCGTCATAGTTTCCCTGACGATACTTGGCATTACCCAGTCTAAAAGATGGAAAATTAAATCGTATAATGCCATTTAAAGTCAGTGACATACTTGCGAAAATTCTGGGCCACACGTTCCCGCTCTAATCTGGCCTTGGAGCGTTCATCCTGGTCCACTTCCACCTGTCGCATGAATGTGAATCGATCGTAGTTGCTGGTTGGGGTATTCGCTCTTCGATTCTCTCGAACTGAGACCATAAAATTGTCATCCGTAACATTCTCAGCAGTCTCCTTCCGCTCCGTAGCAGCTTCGGTCTCTTCTCTATAACAATAAATAATTGTAAATGTAGAGTTTAATTTAATGATTGACTTATTTACTCAGTTGGTTTCATCATACTGCGCAACAGGATTATAACTTCGTCGACCTTGGAATCCAATTGCAGAAAACTCTCATCAATTTGCGGATGTTGCAGGGAATACATGTTAAATTTAATTTAAAGTTTAGTTAAATCCGTTTACTTGTTTCGGTTAAATTTTCAGCAGTTTGTTTATTCATTCATAACCAGCCCGTTTCCCAAGGCAACCCACAGCAAATTGCTTAGCAACTTTAAAAACATACTTATTGTGGTCTAGGAATGTTTAGATTTCTATCAAACAATTGTTATAATTTGCAAACATACTTATATATATTGAGTACATAACAATAAAATTATTGCATTTATTTAAAAAACAAATTTCAGCAACTACTTCTAGTTCAACATCATTAATGGATGTAAGAGAAAATTATTTTATAAACAGTTTTTTAAATACTCTTTTGAATTATGTATTATTAAACATAATTTAAATATAATTAATATATGTACTATGTACACTGAGTTTTCTGTGCATTTGCATTGCGAATCGTTTACGAGATTCTACAATGTGTCCACATTACTTTTCATTTAATCTCATGCAATTTGTAAGATAAAGAAATGTATAGTGTGCGCATGCTAAGTTCAGAGGATCAATTATAGACTATAAAACATAATGGCATCTAATAATAGAGCCGCAATCTGAGCGCAAAGCCAAAAGACCCGACCAATCCCAACCCAAACTAAAACCTCCAACTCTAAAGCAAAGCGAGTGCATTGCCTTTGGATCTGGTTGTGTGCATGTCGTCTGACATTACCTGGTCCTGTGCATGTGTGTGTGTGGCGGATATGTGTCTCGTGTGCACACTGCATTTAGGAGCACACACTCAATGGCTATGGCTATGGCTATGGCCGGACATGGACATGCTTAAGCGCCAGTTGCAAGTTTCACTGTGGCTGCAACAGCAACTTCGACTGCGAGGCAACATGCAGGAATAAATAATTGCAGCTCAAAGCGAGCCGATGAACTGGTTGTGGCACCATTGTGCCAGCCACACACCACACCACACCACACCATACACTTAACCATACCTTCCTTCCTTTCCTGCTCTGCCCACCCCTTTACCCTGGCAACGACATCAAATTGCTCACATGACGCATCGCATTTTTATACGAATTGCGCTTAGGTGAAGCGAAGTGAAGTGAAGTGTTCCTCCTGTTCCTGTGCATCCTTCTCCCGAGCGTCGTTTCGGCGTCATCAGCATAGATTGCCATTCGGAGTAATTGTTACAAATGGATTTCATGTAATTTAATTGCAGGTTTTACATCATGAAAAATATACCAGGCATTGGCCCATAAATAAACTGAGAGGGACTCAGCATGCGTATCCTTATTGGGAGGTCAACAAAGTGCAGATGTTGCATGATGCTTACATAAGAAAAGGGCTTTTTACCCTTTTCCTTTCCCATAAAGAATGTTTAGAATTATACATAATTTTTGGAACACTTAGATCTTGCAAAACTAAACTAGATTTGTGCTATATTCACTCGATTACTATAAATTAGATGTCAATTTAAAATTAGAAACAATCAGTTGATATGCATGTGTAGCTTACCTGGAAAATAATCAAATATTCAAATTGTGTCGCACATTGTTTTTGGCCTGGTCTAGAGCTGGGAGAATCCCCTCCAGCAACAGATGCGCACAACAGCCTCACGGCTTAGTGCCATGATTCAAGCACAGCAATAATGCCGTTGTACTGCAGATGCGAGTCCTGTACATTGGCAAGGCATTCGCAAGGACCCAAAGGACCATTCCGCTTAGTCCCCAATTGGCATTCAAACGTTAAAGTGATTTTTTTCACGCGCTCATTTGGCACAAACCTTCTGCGGAATACAAAACAAAAACAGCCGAAGGACGACTCCC
Source organism: Drosophila subquinaria (assembly GCA_037043405.1). Classification (NCBI taxonomy): domain Eukaryota; kingdom Metazoa; phylum Arthropoda; class Insecta; order Diptera; family Drosophilidae; genus Drosophila; species Drosophila subquinaria. The sequence goes on along the minus strand of JBAMBL010002481.1, from coordinate 121 downwards.
CAACTCGACTCCAACTTGGCCGTAATGTGGGCAAAAGTGGCTGAAGTCTGACGCCTGGCTCACTATTTTTTACGGCAACAGCCACAAGGTTCAAGCTAACCATGCTTCCATGTACTACATA
>JBAMBL010002480.1:0-34913 GCA_037043405.1 Drosophila subquinaria | reverse complement strand
CTTGCTCTTTGTCTGAGCAGATCAATTCGGTTTTTCTTTTTTCCTTTTCGGTTGAATTTTCTCAGTTGAACTAATCTAGTAACTTTCTTTCAATAACAAATTATTGAGAAAAACCGATTGAGTACTCAAAATATAAGAGTCACTAGGTGAACAAAAAATGAAAAGCTCAGTTCAAACGTTCATTCATTTTTTTCTTATGTTCCACGTTATTTTATGTTATACTTCTTAAAATTTTAAAAAGTTTACCCATAATTAGTGGCATCTTGCCCCCAAGAATAGTATGAATACCCTATTTACTCCCTGTAAACATAATAAATTCACATACATATATTATAATTATTTATTCTGTGTTAAGCTTCACCACCAATAAAGAGTTTAAATTTTCTCCGCTTAATGAGTTGCGTTTCTCCGACAAAATAAAATGAAGCGCTGAAAATGCCCTTTCAACCGATACTTGCGTCGCCGGTGTAGCCAGCACAACTTGTGCGAGCGCACTCAGTTGTGGTGACTGTAGCTTCTTGTCTCTATAAAAATGCAAAATATTATCGGTCAATGGTAAACGACCATTCATTAAATCGAAGTTCTCGATATCAGCATAGATTTGTTGAAGTTTTGCGGAAACAGGCTCTTCCTTTGTTACGGTCACTGTCTGTACGCCATCCAAATAGGCGGAAAGCATATCATTTTCCTCGACAGCACATAAATTATTTTCGGATGAGGGCTCCTGCGGCTGATCATTGTTTTCAGCCTCGCATGATGGCACATTTGGATTTGGGGCATGCACCTTAAATAATTATTAATTATAATTAAGAGAAATTCAAAATAAGACAGGACCTGAACATCAAAGAAAAAAAGACTTACTTGCTTCAGCTCGAATAATCGGAATGCAATTTTCAATTTATTTTATTTAATTTGTTTTAGTTTTGCAGCTGAAGGAGCTGCTCCTTTGGCGGCTTCTATAGTGTTGAGGGTGCTGTTGCAGTTGTTGTTGTTGTTGGAGACCTAAAAAAAATTCGTTTACCTAAATTCATCATAAATCGCCCTCTTTTTGTGGTTTTTTTTTTTTTTTTTTTTGAGCACGCGGGCTTATTCCAGAAAATTACCAGTATTTCACGAAATCCTTCACTATCAAGAAACAAAAATGGCTTTCCGTCCGTGGTCACTATTTTAACTAGCGAAGAAACGATTGCCTCTTCACTTGATTCGTATGAAATTTTTTTTTTTTTTATAACGGGTTCCACTTTAATGTAATCGTTGCTCTCAACTTCTTCCACTAATACAGCATGTTTTGCATTTAAGTGCCGTTTTAAATTTGTTGAGTGCGATCCTGCAAGTTTTACGCCGCATACGGTACACTGGGATTTTTTTTGTTTTGCGTCGAATTTAAAAAATTGTTTAACTTTTTTATTTTGCTCACGGCCCATTTTTTACAAAAATAGTTTAATTGTTAAGATATGTTTGATTATTGAAAGCAAGTCACAAACTAAAATAAAGGAAAAGACTTTTATTTAATTCGCTCAATTTTAAATTGACAGTTTACAACCCGAGCCCTTTGCTTTTTAAAAATTGATTGTGGTTTGAGAATGAACGATTTGTTCAAAAACTGTGTGAACGGTTCATTTATGACACTTTAAGCAAAGAGACAGTAAATAACAGTTATTTTTGAACAACAAAAAACGGTCGACTGTTATGCGCACCTGATAAAATTTACAGCTGCTCAACAATTATTTCAAGTTGAGCTTAAATTTAATCAATATGCAAAATATAGAAAATTATTGTGCATGTACAGTTTGTCAAGTAATTGTTTGCAAAGCCTTAAAAATGTAATATTTCGACTTTAAATAAGAAAATAATAGCTTATTATATATATTTGGAAAGGTCATTTAATTTTCGTTCAAATGATGCAAAAATTTCCTTAACCCATTAAGTACCCATTAAAATATTCGAATTTTAAAAAAGTCTACTTTTTCAACTTTTTTCCTCGATTTTTTCCAAAAAATGTTGGGATGCAAAAAAATTCTGGAAACAATTCTAGTAACTGCAAAAAATTCTAAAAAATACTAGCAAAAATATTTTTGAAAATTTTTTTTTCAGTTACTCTAAATTGTTTCAGAATTTTTTTGCATCCCAACATTTTTTGGAAAAAATCGAGGAAAAAAGTTGAAAAAGTAGACCTTTTTTAAAATTCGAATATTTTAATGGGTACTTAATGGGTTAACGAAATTTTTGCATCATTTGAACGAAAATTAAATGACCTTTCCAAATATACACTCATCGAAATTTAATTAAAGGCACCTCTTTTTTGCATGAAATATTATGACTTGCGATAACGGTATCTTAAATTTGTCTTTAAATATTGTTATTCATCTTAGTAGTATATTTTAAGTTTCGTAAAAATCATTTACCGTTAGATTTTATATTTTTAATTTAATTTTTTGTAAGAGTTTATTTTTTCGACTTTTATCCTCGGTTACTGGAAAAAAATTTTTTGATGCAAAAAGATTCTTCAAACAATTCTAAGAGTGACTGCAAAAAACAAATTTCAAAAATCTCTTCGCTAGTATTTTTTATAATTTTTTGAAAATGGCAAAAAAGCCAGCTTTTTGTATGAAAAAATGGGTTATTTCCTCCTTTTCCATACAAAAAGTGGCTTTTTTGAAATTTTCAAAAAATTATAAAAAATACTAGCGAAGAGATTTTTGAAATTTGTTTTTTGCAGTCACTCTTAGAATTGTTTGAAGAATTTTTTTTCATCAACAAATTTTTTTCCAGTAACCGAGGATAAAAATCAAAAAAATAGACTCTTACAAAAAATTAAATTAAAAATATAAAATCTAACTGTAAATGATTTTTACGAAACTTAAAATATACTACTAAGATGAATAACAATATTTAAAAACAAATTTAAGATACCGTTATCGCCAGTCACAATATTTCATGCAAAAGAGAGGTGCCTTTAATTAAATTTCGGGGAGTGTATATAATAAGCTATTATTTTCTAATTTAAAGTCGAAATATTACATTTTTAAGGCTTTGCAAACAATTACTTGACAAACTGTATGTACCAAAATGCATATACTGATAATTTAAAATTAAAATTATCTAAGCCTGTTTATGAAAAGAAGAATTGAGCAAATAAAGCTTAGCTTAGCTTGCATACAGTATGCATGTAAATACAACTAAGTAAAAAAGTATTTTGAAAACCATTAAAAATATCTATTTAAAAAATGTTTTTTTATGGTCAAAATGTACATATGATACTAAAATAAAAAAAATTAAAGAAAATTATTGACACATTATTAGTCAAAATTAGTGCAATACAATAAATAGATTCAACTGAAATGTTAAAGAACCTTGTCAAATATTTAGCTGAAACAACAAAGTTTAATTCTCTTGAATGTTTTTAATATGCGAGTACATTAAAAAAAGTTTAGTCTTCATTCTGATCTGTCTTGGGGGGAAGTTGTAGCTTGTATTTTTGCTCATAGGGATCACCGTAGTTCACTTTGCCAATCTCATAATGAGCCATCTTATTGCGGTGAATTGTGAGAAGGGCGCCGCTCTTGAAATTATCGCCACAGACACCGCAGTTGTACGGCCGCAACATGACGGGCAGCGCCTCGTTCTCGCGCTTGATTCGCATACGTTCAATGTCCTCAGCACGTCGCTTGTTCACGCGACTATTTTCGTAGGGATCGGGATCGCCATCGTCATCGCCGGGCTTCACAGTCTCGTAGTGTCGCTTCTGATTGCGATGCATATTCAGAAGAGAGCCGCAAACAAAACTTTTGCCGCAGACGCCACATGTGTACGGTCGCTCGCCCGTGTGCCGGCGCATATGAATCTTTAGATCATTCGATTGCACAAAACTCTTGTCGCACCTGTCACACGCATAGGGACGTTGACCAGTGTGTAGACGCATGTGGCGCGCCAGTTTGTTCTGTGAAATGAATTTCTTGGCGCATATCTTGCATTCACTTGGACGCTCGCCGGTGTGCTGGCGCTTGTGCAAACTGAGATCCTGGCTGCGGGGAAATGCCCTGTCGCACTGATCGCATTTGTAGGGATTTTCGCCGGTGTGACGACGTATGTGTATCGTTAGGCTGGAGACGGGAAAACTAACGCCACAATGGGGACATTCTCGCCGCTTAGCAGCACGTTTTGGTGCTGTGGCATTTGTATAATCCTCAGTATATCCGCTAGCTGCCACTACCTCGGGATGAAATGCCAGCATATGACGACGCAATGTATCCTGTCGCTTAAAGATGCGCGGACAGTGTTCGCAGATCAGTGCTCCGCTGCTGCTGTGCTCCTTTGCCAGCTCTTGCGCCGCCTCATCCGCCGCTTGGCTATGAGCGACAGCATAATGTCGCATGAGAGAGTTGTTCTTAGCAAAGATTCGTGGACAACTGGCACATTTGTACGTGTAGCTTTGTGAATGCGTTAAACGCAGACCCAGTTGCGATGGACGCTCTCCTGGTAAATCTGCATCATAGTTTGTTTCTGCATCGCATTCGTCTTGCGCTAGTTGATCAACAAATTCGCTGGGCTCTTTCTCTAGATTTGTTGATTCAACATCTAGCTCGGTATCGTGCTCTGTCTGTGTTGTCGGTTCCTCTGACTGCGAGAGCTCTACCTCTTGCAACTCAATGATAGATTCCTCTAATTGTAACAATTCTTCGTTATCGTTGGGAAATTCTTCCTCTTCGCTGAGTTCCTCTTGGTGTGGTAGTTCTTCCTCATCTCGCGGTAATTCTTCGCCTTCATCAGCGTCCACATCTACCACGGACATAAGCCTGACTGATTGATCCTGCTCCAGGCTGCTGCATAATTCCTGTAGCGTTTGCTGCGACCTTTCAACCTCGCGTATAAACTCATAGGCGCTGATAAGACGGCGTGTGCAGCTCTGGCACAGCTGTGTTGGCAGATTTGGCTCATTCCAGGTGCCCTGCAATTAAATTTCAGCTCAATTTACCAAATTCATGGGTGTGCAACAATTGCGAAGTTACCTTCACATTGGATACATTCTCCAGCAACTGCCACAATTCCACATTCAGATCATTGTACTCAATTTCATCGCGAAGGCAGAGTGTTGTCTCGTGAGATTCCAGGCAAACACGACAAGTTTGATCGTTAAAACTAATATTGCCATTGTATGCTGCTGCAATCTCGGCCGCATCTACATTCATTTTGTCATAATCTAAATAACGCAGACGCACTTTTTTTTGTGTTATTTATTTAGTTTTAGAGGTGGAGAAACATCGCATGAAACATCGATGATTGCAAAACATCGTAGCCATCGGTGTTTGGTAGGCCACTATCGAATAAACGTTTTTATGTTCAACAAAAATAAACAATCCCGAAAAATTGCGACCCTCTTAAATATTTAAATAGAAAGAATTTCAAAATATATTGAAAAACATTTTCAATCATTTTACAGATGAGTTCTACAGATTTAAAAGCCGTGTCAAAAAAATTTTATGTTTTCAGCAAACATCGAATCATTGGGGACAACACACACCTCTAATAAAAAAATGCATTAAAAAAACAGGTGGCAATCTTGGCAACGGCGGCAGCCATGACAATATTTAACTCTTTTCAGAAATATTTTTAAATATGGTTTTTTTTTAAATTATTTTGAAGCTAGAATTTTGAAACTTTCGCAGAAATTTTGTTATATTTTTGTAGATTTTAAAATTTTTTTTTTTAGAACTTTTTACTTTTTGCTTAATTTATTCACCACGCGAAGAGTGACGTGCCCCAAACTAATATTAAAATTAACTTTATTATTTTAGAAAATTTATAATTTTCTTGGTTCATTGAATTTAAGGCTTAGCTTATCAATTTAATTTTTACTCCGTTTTCCTAAAAACAGAATACCACAAAAATATTTTAGAGAAATTCCTCAAAATGATTTTGTTTGATTTAGCAGAGGTATTCCGAAAACTAGTATGAAGTAAACATAGGAAAATAGTAGGCCAATAGAACCATATATTCAAATAGGTGTTGTTCGAGTAACAAAAATATTTTCTGCTGTAAATAACAGTTTTTTAATTCATATTTAGCTGAAAATGAATAGTTTACATCTTCATAATATAAAAAATAAATTGTTAGGTACACAACGTCGCATATTTTACCCTTTTATATAAACTTTTCTACTATTTATTAAAACCAATTAATATAACAATTATATTTTTATTATATATGTACAGTTTGTCAAGAAACACTTTACACACCCATAAAAGTGAAATATTTTGACTTTTAATAAGAAAATAATAGATTGTTATATATATTTGGAAAGGTCGTTTAAATTCCGATTGAATGACACAAAACTTTCCTTAACCCATTAAGTACCCTTCGAAAATTTCGCACTTATGTAAAAGTCACTTTTCAAAACTTTTTTCCTCGATTTTTTCCAAAATATGTTGGGATGCAAAAAAGTTCTTGGAACAATTCTAAGAGTAACTGCAAAAAAAAATTTTCAAAAATATTTTTGCTAGTATTTTTAAAATTTTTTTGAAAATCCTAAAAATGACCATTTTAACCCATTTTTCCTCATTTTCATGCAAAAAGTGACTTTTTTGCAGTTTTCAAAAAATTCTAAAAATTACTAGCAAAAATATTTTTGAAAATTTTTTTTTGCAGTTACTCTTAGAATTGTTCCAAGAACTTTTTTGCATCCCAACATATTTTGGAAAAAATCGAGGAAAAAAGTTTTGAAAAGTGACTTTTACATAAGTGCGAAATTTTCGAAGGGTACTTAATGGGTTAAGGAAAGTTTTGTGTCATTCAATCGGAATTTAAACGACCTTTCCAAATATATATAACAATCTATTATTTTCTTATTAAAAGTCAAAATATTTCACTTTTATGGGTGTGTAAAGTGTTTCTTGACAAACTGTATGTATAATGAATTCTGTATCAGGAAAACACTGGCCAAATTAGTCAAATTTATGGTATCGTCAGCGAGAAGTTTAATATAAATCTCTCACAGTGCTGACGCGACCAATTGAATATTGCTTGTAAGCAATTGGCATTAATTTTTTAAAACTATTTCCAAAGCTTTAATTAGCAAAATCAACATCTGTTGAGCGCTTTGTACAATAAACAATCAAGATGCAATGTTATATTACAATACAATTATCAGCAAGAAAAACTTAATTGTATTAATAATTCCTGGCAGTCTTGCAATAGTTTTGCACAATAGTAAATGCATGTCTACACTTTTGTATATACACACTGAAGGATCGAGTGACCAAAAAAAGCTTTGCGCGTTTTACTTAACATTACTTCATTTAAAAACTAAACAAATTTTGAATGCTAGTCAACAGACAGATCCGCCAGATCCAACTCACAGTTTATAAGAACTGAGCGTTAGCGGTGGTTTTGCGGCTTCCGAGCCGGTTATAGATTTGTGATCGGAACGCTCGTGCTCTGACAACCAGGCCATCTATAAGAATTAAGTTTAATTTTAGTTGGCATTTAAATGATATCAATGGGTTTAGTAGCTTACCTTCTGTTTATGCTGCTGGGCAGCATCATTACATCTGTCTAGCACCATTTTCTCAGTTAATAAGCCATCTTCGGAAGCGTACACAGCAGCTTGCCATGCCACGCCCAACTTGGATATTTCGCGACCCGACATGCCCTCGCATAGCTTTGCCATTTTTGTGCACGTCTCTCCATAGTCAAAGGTGTCCAGTTTGAATCGCCTGAAAGACAGTTTCTTGAGAATTCCAGTTTTTTTGAATAATGACCATTTTACTTACTTGGCACCGGATGCCGCTGGCTGCAGCACATATTTATCAAAGTACAGACGCAGCAGACGCTCACGTTCCTCTAAACCAGGCAAGGTGAACTCAACCATCTCATCCAGACGATCATTGATAGCATAATCGAACTGTTCGGGCGTATTCGATGCCAGCACAAGCATGAATTTGGGATTCTGTTCCGAAGTCCTATACAGGAAAGCATTAAGCGCAGCACGCAAGTCCTCCGATATCTTCTCCGATGAACGCTTGCGCAAAAACGCATCCGCCTCGTCAACGAACAGCAACAATCCGCGTCTTGAGGTATTCGACCAATCAAACACTTTATGTATGGCCGTAACGCCCTCTTTGCCCATGGGCGCGACATCACCACCGGTCATAATGGCAAAATCCATACCAGAATGCTCGGCCAGCTTCTTGGCAAACATAGTCTTGCCCGTTCCGGGTGGGCCATGCATTAACACGTTGCGATACAATCCACGATTGATGCGCGTATTTTTCGTGGCAATGGCAATATCACGCAATCGCTCTTCCAGCTTGGGATTCAGCACAACGCCTTGCAGGGCATCAGCGGGCTTGGCCCGCAAGCGTTTGATATAGTTGAGCGGATGCTTGAGGGCATCAAGGAAAGCAAAACGTGATGTTTCACCAACAAGCGTAGGCTTACCGATCCGTGCCTCAATGTAACGCGAAACAACACCAGTTCCACCCTTAGCACTGTATACGCCCAGGGCAAGCAGCGACAAGCCACCGGCGGCAGTCAGTACCTTATCCCAATCGGTCAACATGGCCTCAGCACCGGCACCAATCACTGAACCAGCAGTGCTATAATTATTAACACATTGTTATAGGTTGTCAATAGGTTTCATCACATAGTCAAACTTACCGTATACCCTCAAGGACTGTGGTACGATGCTCCTCTGCTTTCAGCCGAATCTTCTCCAGATTAATGTCACGATTCTCGCGATCCACACGGGCTTTAGCGCGCAGCTCATGCTCCAGAAGTTTCAGACGATTCTTCTCCTTCATTTCAATCTCATGCTCAATGGTTTGGCGACGCATGGCTTCCTGACGCTGTACGCTCTCCTCCTGTTTGCGTAGATTGTCCTCCTGGACTCGCTGTTGCTGAACGAGCTGATCTTCGTACCGCTTACGCGATAATTGATCCTGATACTGGGCACGCTGTTGCTGCTGCTTGGTCTCCTCGATAAGCGTCTTGCGTCGCTCCTCATGATCGATACGCTTTTGTTCCACCTTCGCCTGCTCGATATGCGCCTCGTATTCCTTGACCTTGGTGTTGTATTCCTGCTGCCTGGTGCTCTCCTGCATCTTGGACAACTCCAGGGCCTCCCGCGCATGTTCTGTAAGGGTTTAATCAGTCATTTACACACATACCCACCCACACACACACGCACGCACACACATACGTTATTTAGAGTTGAGGCATCGGTTATGCAATGCGCACAATGGATGATGAAATATGTATGTGCGTACGCATAGAAGACACTTACTTGACCGTTCCAGCGTTTTGGCAGCATCCGCAGCACGTTCTAGCGCTGAGGAATCAAACCTATAGGCCTCCATTGCCTTGCGTTCGGCCTTTGTAAGTTGCGTGTCACCTCCACGCTCGCCGGCAGTTTTGCCCTCTGGATTATCAGCTCCATCGGGAGCACTAATTTCCACTGGCTGCTGACGATTTCTTCCTAATAACCACGACATTTCGATCTAATTTACGCACTGACAATGTTGACAACCACTCAAAACGTAATTTTGCCACAACTAACGCACGAAATACCCAAAAATAAATTGTTGTAGCGCTTTTTTTTTCAAACCCTCTCGACAACGTGATTCTAGTAGTGATGTAAGAAAACCATCGATATATATTTTGTCTTATGCGATCAAATTTGTCTTAAGGTATCGATGTAAATCAATCGATTGGTTATAATTGGCTATTTTGGTTTTTTTTTGTACGAGTTCTTAATAAAAATATCTGTGTTAAAAAAATAGACAGAGTTTGCTGATATTAAGAATATCGGAATGTTTATATTTTCTAAAAGCTCAACAAAAAATATATATAAACAAATGTAAAACTTAATGAGCAACTTGAAAAGAATTGATTTAAAGAGCTTGTTTAATTAAAATTTCACAGGTTATTCGTTTTATTTTTTTGTATTTTAATAAGCTATTTTATTACTGATTCTGTTACTAAATTATAAAAGTCGCAGGTGTACCTTAAGAATATCACTGTGATAGTCACAGTGATCAGATCACTGGTACATCGATTTATCCCATCTCTAGTTGCAAGATGCAACAGCTGTTGTAAACAAATAGTTTTCTAGCTTATTTTCAACTGTTGCTGTCTTTTGAAATCGACTTTAAAATCATGTTTGAGCGTAACCAAAAGACTATATTTGTGCTAGACCACACTCGCTACTTCAGCATATCCAGCGAGCAATACATATCGATGGATTATTTGAAGGGCAAACCGATTCCTGAAGCGGCTGCCGGTGGCAGCTCCGCAGTTGGCGGCACGCAACTCAGTAAAAGCTTGTGGACCTGTGCCGTGGAATCTTCAATAGAATATTGTCGAATAGTTTGGGATCTTTTTCCGGGCAGGAAGCATGTGCGTTTTATAGTCTCCGATACGGCTGCCCACATTGTTAACACCTGGAGCTCAAGCACACAAAATATGTCGCATGTGTCGAATGCCATGATGATGGTTAGTGTGCCATCGCGTAGTATACCACAATCCTCGGACTATTCGGTCATACACGGTCTGCGGGCTGCCATCGAGGCACTGGCAGAGCCAACCGATGAGCAAGCTCATGCGGCGCAAGTCGGTTGCAATAAAATACCCAACAAGGGCCGCGTCATCTGCATCACATCGGCAAGGGATAATACCAGCATGAAGAGTAAGTTGGCTGCAGTTTCTCACTATGCTCACTATTTAACACTAAATTCGCTTCTGATCACAGGCTTGGAAGACATCTTTAATACTGTGCTGTTACAGCAAAATGCTTTGGTGGCGCCATCCGGCAAGAAGGGTCTGCTTATTGACCACTGTCACTTGGTTATACTAAACATAGTACCATTGGGTGTGGAGTCCTTGGTTACAAATCGCAGTCTTCTGGATATTTCACCGCTGCTGGATGTGGAAATACACACGGTCAACGCTCCCGATATATCTGATAAATTGTTGCACCTTATTATGGGTCACTACGATCTGGCCAGCACCACGGTGACCAACATACCCATGAAAGAAGAGCAGAATGCCAATTCGAGCGCCAATTACGATGTGGAAATCTTACATGAGCGAGCTGCCCACACAAAAGTTTGTGGTCCGGACTTTACTCTGCCCACCAGCATAAAGTCGGGAACATCCTATGAAACTGTCACGTTAAAGTGGTGCACACCTCGTGGTTGCGGCTCGTCGGACCTACAGCCCTGTGTTGGTCAGTTTAATGTTACACCTGTGGATGTCACCTCACGTCCAAGCTCCTGTTTAATCAACTTTCTGCTGAACGGTCGTTCCGTGCTGTTGGAGGTGCCCCGCAAAACGGGCACCAAGACAACAAGCCATATGCTGTCTGCTCGCGGCGGGGAAATCTTTGTGCATTCCCTTTCGATCGCACGCTCCGCTATGGACGAAGCGCCCTCGATTAGCGACGGACCTGGTGGACGAGTCTCCGATTATCGCATACCAGAATTGGGACAGCTGCTGAAGATGTCACGAATGGTGCCCCTAAAGACCAAACCCAAGGGCAAAATCTCGCCAGGCGAACATTTATGGCGACGAATGCCCCGCTACTTTCCCAGAACCACCAATGTGACCATTCTGTTCAATCTGCAGCGTCAGTTAACCTGGCTGCCGCATTTTCTGCATCTGCTGGTCAAAGAGGACATGGACAAGCAGGAGGAAGTACGTTGCCAGCAGCAAATCCATGAGCTATACAAGAGCGCATCACGTGGAGATATGTTGCCCTTTAGCAACACAAACAACATGCGGTTAGTTATTGTAGTTGATCATTAAATTAAATAGGAGTAAAGCTATTTTTTCTTATAGCCCCAAGGCGAGCAAAATCAAGGATCAGTATCGCCTATTCTACAGAGAACTGGAGCAGCTAATTCAACTGAATGTTCAAACATTACACCATAAAAATCTGCTGGAGAGTTTGCAAAGTCTGCGCGCGGCTTATGGAGATGTCACCAACAAATCTGAGGCGAGTGTCGCTCACTTGCGCTCCTACACAGAATCACCACTATCACCCGAACGCCTGGAGCCCAACAGCGTCGGTAGCAACAGTTCCAGCAGCCTTCTAAAGGCCAGCAAGCGTCGGATGTCCAGCTCCGGACAGCGGTTAGTGGCATTTATATTCATATAATACGAAAACTTTAATTGAATACTTAAATAAACTCTTTTGTAGCTCACTGCTGGACATGATTAGCCACGCAGAACGCAACCAAGCCAGCAAGCGATTGGATTTCTCTGGACGCCTTTGCACGCCGCTGGGCCAAACCGCCAAGCTATATCCCGATTTTGGAATTAAGGAGAAAGATGCGCTAGCACCTGGCATAATTCCGTCAAACTTAAAAGATGAATCCATTCGAAGTTAGATATATGAACAAAAAGCGCCACATTCAGTTGCACGATAAGATTACAATTAGTTACAATAAATATTAGTTATTGACAAGTTCCTGCCTACTTCAATGACTTATCAGTCCACCCTCGTGCACATTTAGGAGGCTTTTCACTAGCTCTCTATCAGACCTTCCCCTTTTTATTTCAATATCACATTAATTTTATTTAAACTTTCCTATGTAGGTTGTAAAAAAAACAAAAACAAAAAAAAAAAACAGACATTAACGAAAAATTGTTCAATATAGAAATGGCCAATAATAGCACGGTAACGAAGGTGTTGCAGGTGTCCGAGGAGGCAGCGCCCGCGGTGCACAGTGAGTTTTGTGCCCTTGATGTTTTTGTATTGGAATAAATCGCAATCTGTTTGCAGTACCCATTATGGTGGGCAACGAGCTGTTCATGCTCACCCAGCAGGATGTGAGGCGGGTGGAGGACACCCGTCACATGTCCTACAATCGGTTGACTCCCAATCAGTTTGCTGCTGGGATGTTTGGCAACTCCCTCAATCAATCCCTGCCTGCTGCACCGATTAATCCGCTACAAAATTTCATCTCCCACTGTCAGCAAAACAGTCCGATGAATCACGAGGCAGCACAACAAACTGAAGAGTCAGGATCATTGGTGGCCAACGTATCGAAGCAACTGAAATGGGCAAAATCCTGCAGCTCCTCATCACCATACCCGATAACCTACAGTGTCGGCACATCCACCAGCGGACTCGAGGCCCCAAAATTTAAGAGTCGTCCGACTACGACGCATTGTAGCTGCCAGACAAGCGCACAGACCACCACCAAGGCCTGCAACACGGAGCCGCTCAAGAATCCAAACAAATGGTTCAAGAAGCAACGCTCCAATGATAGCTTGTCCGAGTCTGGCAGCCATGCGCCGCAGGATCAGCCAAGTGAGACGACTGTGACGCCATCAGATCGTCGTCGAAAGCCGATGGTGCCACCTTATTGTGTGGTAAGCGAGGATTACGATGAACAGCAAGCTCCATTTTGAAAAAATCAAAAGTTTTATTTACATTTTATAATATTATGTGTACTCTATGTCCTTCTTTGTCTCCGGGCATTAACATAACGCACTTAGAGATTTACTTTTTATCAATTGTTTCTTCGTCAGTTTCGGCTGAGGCAATTGTTTCTTTTTCTTCTTTTTGGCTGGCTTCTCTGCATCCTCATTCGGCTGGCCGCTGAAATAACGCTTTGGTTTGCTGTGTTCGCGTTGCTCACGCTTCAATTCTTCCGGTGTGCAGATCCGCAAATATAAATCTTTCAGCAGCAGCTTGAAATCTTCTAGCAGTGTATCCTGATTCACCTGGACTTTGCCGCTGGAGCAGGGCGTGCATGCCTGCAGCTCATTGACCTTAAAGGATTTGGGAGCAAACTCGCTGGTTGGTCGCCACATAATGGCCAGCTCCTTGCCGCCATGCGGATTGTAAAAGAACGCTGCATGCTCCGAGTAGGCAGCCTAAAGATTTAATAAATATAATGTAAATAAAACGACATTGTAATTGATTTCCCCTTCACTTACCCGCAGCTGTTCCACAATCCTGGCCAATTGTCGACTGCCCGCTAAGGGTAAACGGAAATTGCGCTGACTCAACGGCACAAAAGGCGAACCGATGTCATAACACAGCGTATTCGTCACCAGATCCGGTTTAAGTTGTATGACCAGATCATAACCCTCACCCGAGGGCACAAACAGCTGTGCGGGACGCACAAAACCCAGTTTCTGCGACATCAGACTCGACTCGATGAGCTGCAGGGCGTGTCTGGCCAACAAAGTGACCCGAGCCAGCACTGGCTTGTTGGGCAGCTCATCCGTGGTCCACAGACGTCCAGCATGTTGTTGATCGTACGATGTGGCCAAACATAATGGTGGATAACTCTCACGATCGCTGCGATAACTGTGCTCCAAGTCCGCGATTTGTTGCTCTGCAAAAGCGAGACATGGAATAAGATATAAAGATTGCAAATCAGAGAATGAAATCAGAGTTAGAGTCTGAGTGCATTCATACTCAAAATGACAAATGAAGCGGTCACACTCAAAATGAACGAGTGAATATGAATTCGAACTTGAAAAGCTTTGGCTGAAAGAAGAGCTCGTGTGAGACTCAGTAAGCCAACATTCAATCAAGTAGAGGCCTGAATGTGAATGACAGAGAAGTTGAAACATTTAATTTGGAAAAACGTTCTAGAATAATTCAAGAAGAAGAAATTCATTTATATTCCAGAAAATAAATTAACGACTTGAAGCTATTTTAGATTATTTTTCAATTTTATAACTATAAAATATGAATTTACATACATATACACTCAGACCAACATTTATTCGTACACCCTTTTTTTTTACTTTAACAGCTATGTAAATGAAGTCTTCACAGTAAAAAAAAATATTTGGGAAAGTCGGTTGAATTCCGTTTGAATGATGCAAAACTTTCCTTAACACATTAAGTGTATATTGAAAATTTTGAATTTTAAAATAGGTCTATTTTTAAACATTTTTCCTCGATTTTTTACATAAGTTCAAACAAACAATTCTAAGAGTGATTGCAAAAAAACTTTTCAAATTTCAAAAATATTTTTCCTAGTATTTTTTTTTTTATAATTTTTTGAAAATCCTTTGCCACGCTTCTTTCCGCCTCCGTAAATCGCGAAAAGTCACCACGCGCACAGTTGTCAAGATATAAGGATTTTTTTACTCATTACCTTTAGGTACTACTATTACCTTTCGTCCTATTAAATCGTTACAAGATCGGACAAATAGAAAGGTGGTAATGGCTTATTAAAGCTTTTAAGCAATATAAGTGCCTAAAAGCATGCAAAACAAAAAGTTTTAAATTTATTTACGTAAGTAACGGGTATCCTAGTAACGGGTAGCCTTTCCCACTTGTTTTTTTATGCGATATGTCGTAAAAAAGCTAAACTGAAATTACACATTCGAGAAATTCAAATTTGTTTGACAATGCCAATGTCATCTATCGTTCTTACACCTGAGTTCATTCGAACTCATCTCGTATGAGTGCCAAACTTTTGGAGCACAACTTCACTCAAATACATACAAATTCAATCGTAGTAATTCTTGAATTCAACTCATTCAGAACCATTCAATTGCATTCAATTGGACTCACATTTTGAGTACATTCATCAGAGTCAACTTAAAATGTCAACTTACCTGTCCAGCTGTTGTTGAAATTCAGAAGGAACAGTTCGCCATTCCAATCGCTATGGGCGAGCAGCTGCAGGAATCGAATGAAACCCGTTTGGGGCGACACTGTGGTGTGCGGCGACTGTCGCTGCTGAAAGAGATGTGCGACCAGCAGTTCCGTTGCCATGCTTGGCCAGAGACCATCATCCAGGAGCTGGGCAGCTAGCCAACGCTTCGCAATCAGTACAGTGGGTCCAAATGCACGATGCGATTGATGCAACGCATGCAATGCTCCACTAACCCGAGGGAGAATGTAATGCCGTCGGTCCAGCTCACGACTGGCCGGATTGTCCACATAGGTGATGATACCACGTTCTGTTTGCTGCTGCTTCAGCAATGCCAGCTCCTTACTGTGCGCCAACTCCAATATGAAGCAAAAGCCTTGTTTCAACACCATCAAACCGTCTTTCATAGCACCGAGTGTAGTTTATGCTGTGCCTTCAGCTGCTGGCCAATTTGTATGAGGAAGGCGGTCTTTAGGCTGCGCAATGCACCCAACTCACTGGGCCATTTGCCATCGGGCCCAGTTGATGATCACACGTAGCACTTGGGCAGCATGCATACGATCGGCCACCAGACGAGCCTGCGGCACCGGCGGCTCTGGCTCACAGTAACGGAAAACCGGTGAAATACCTGATATCGACACTATGTCCAGGGGCAACTCCTCTAGACTGTGCAACTGGCGGGCCAATGCATCATAACAGTGTATGACATGTGGAGTAAGTGCCTCGGCGTCTGTTTCCTGCTGCAACTTTAATTTTGTCTGCAGTTTTGACACCTTAAACGAAGGTGTTAGGGAGTAGACAACATCCAGCTCACCGCCAATATACTGGACATCGCTGGTCTCCAGCTGCAACTGATGCTCCAGCAGATGCAACACTATTTGTCGCACTATCAAACGCTTTTGACTGGGCGCATCCGTTGCCGCGCCCCAGACAACAGCCTCCGTTATGCTGCCGTCTTGGAAGCGACGCAAATTGGATTTATCACCCCAGAATTTTCGAAACTCGGCAGCACCATTGGGATCCTCGTTGGCAGCAGGTCCCTTGTCCAGCACCTCGTACGCGTGCTCCGGATCAAGTATAAGACCCAACTGCAGGCTGCGACCAATTACAGGCGCCTTGCTGTCCACTGACCACGGGCTGGAGGGTATCTCCAGTGGTAGAATGGCATGAATGCGTTGTCCCAGACCCTTTTGCAGCAATCTAAAGATGTGAATAACATGAGTTTTCAATCAGATTTGAATGGAATGCGAATACTAACTCTGTGAGTAACTTGAGCAACTGTGGATAGGCATAGTTGGCATAATCATACTTGACTTCTGGCTGTACATGCAGTTGAAGTAGCTGATCCACACTGCCTGGATTCGTAATTCTGAAAAAGTGAGATAGATTTAGTCGAGAGTTTCAAGACTTCGAGACTGACTTACTTGAGAATGTTATCCATTCGAGTGTAGAGCGGTGACTTTTGCATGAATATGTGCGAGAAGCTATTGACTTTAATATCATTTAGCAAATCCACCGCCAGCTTGGCCTCCGCACAGACAGCCTTATAGACGGCCAGGGGCAGATTGGCGCACAGATTGTAATAGCCCGTTGCATCCATGAAGCACACGTCGTAGTAACCGGCCAGGGTGCTTAGCTGATGCTTCTCCGACTGTTGTTGGGCTAGAGTTATGCCCTGGGTCCAATCGCTGTTGGCCAGTTGATTCCAGACGGTGCGAGCCACCTGGTAACTGCTGCTAGACAGATGCAGTAAACGATTCTGGGACAAGTAGACAATGTATGCAGCCAGAATATGGGAACTGAAGCCACTGTAGCCCACATCGAGCTGGCGTTGTCGTAGCCAAACTTTAAGCAGCAACAATCCCTCCTGAAAGTTGCGTCGTCCTGCAAAGGAACTGAGTAGAAGCGCTTCATTCTGGGCCAGCGTCAGATCGAATAGCACATTGGCATTGTAGTGCTGGGTAGCAGGCAATGCTTGTTTCTCATCCCACTTGTCACCAAAGGCAGCTGGTCGAATATTGTTATTCCAGGGCACAAAGCGACTCAGTGAAAAGATCTCCGAAGGCGCCGTGATATACAGCCGGAACATAATGTGGTTGCCCAGTTTGGCGGCAGGCGTCATCTCTAGCACTGGTTTTAATGGATTGTTCGCATGGTAGTTGTATACAAACTGATCCGCGGCAAATGCAGGTACCTCTTTTATTTTACTGGCCACCGACGCCAGATATAGTGCTCGCTTTTGGTCGTAAATCAAATTGAGATAATCTTCCTTTTGAAAGCATGCTGCGGGCATCTCTAGCGCCACATCCACTACAATCTTTGGGCCCAGTAATGTGCCGATTGCGGCAGCTCCAATTAACTTGGGCGGTGACGATGGGGCTAAGAACTGAAAGTTGAATGGTTTCTTTTGCAGATGCAGAGGCACCTCCAACTGGCATGCGTCCAGCAATCCATCGGTCAGCTCCTCTACTGCAGTCGTAAATGTCTCCAGCCAGGTACTAATAAAATTGCTGTATTTTGGCTTGATTTGAACTTCTTCGAGCATTTCCTTAACTTGCAGTTTGAACAGATTTGAGTGAAATAAGTTGCGTGTATCTCGCAGCTCCTTAATTTCCTCCAGCGTGGGAGGCTTCACGCTCTCTGCGTGCTTCATCTTTTTCTTCTTTGTCTCGCTAGCTGATATGGGCACCTTACGTTTTTGCGCTGTGGTTTCATTTGGTTCCTCGAAGCCATCATCGCTACTAGCGGCGTCGACAGCATTTTCGTTGTCACTGTTTTCTTCGCTATGTGAATCCAACATCGAGTCGTCTGTGGAGTTCCGGCTTGCTGCAGGAATCTTTACATCGACATTATTTAAGGCACAATTTTTCAATTAATATTTAAAACCTACCAGTTTTGGTTTAATTGCTTTAATTTTACCCATTTTGAACGCTAAATTGACAAAAATAACTTTTTACTTTGCCAAACAATTCGCACGTGTTGCTTTAGAGGTGGAAAAACATGGATTGATCAACCAAACATCGAAAACATCGATGGAGACTCACACCTCTAATGCATTAAGAGACAACTCTTGCAACCGTGTGGCAGCCTTGGCTCACAAAACAAGGTGGCAGCCATCAGGCCACAGAAAAACTCAATTCCTCCTCGATTTTAAAAAATTAATTTTTTTTTTCGGCTTTTAACTTAATTTAGAAGCTGGCATTTTGAAAATACACACGAATTTTTGTTATATTTTTGTCTATTTTTAAATTTAGTTAAGAATTAATATACCAACTTCACCACGCGAAGAGTGACGTGCTACAAACGAGTTTGATAATAAAGTTCATTATTTTCTAAAATAAATAATTTTTTGGTTTTTTAAATTGTACTTTGGTTGATTTATTAATATTAATACAAATAAAAAATATCGCATTTAAATTTAGCAACGGGATAATTAGAGCTGCATAGGATTATCGATACTTCAATTTTATATAGTCGATAACAAATTTTAGATTTTTTATTAAATAATCGTAGTTTGCTGATTAATGGTTCAGTTGGCTGGTGTTGCCGGCTATTAAACTTTATGTGGCATATTTATGATACGCAGTCCATGCGAAAGATGGCGCCTCAGCTTTCAAATATGTGGCAGGCTCTGTTGCAAGAAAGAGGTGAATCTTCGGTATTTTATAAATGAAATATCTCATTTTACCTATTCTTTTATTTGGAATTAATTAATACAAATTTTCCCATTTAAGAAAAGGTTCTTAATTTTCGGTTCGAAGTTGTATTATTTGGAAATTACCCACCGAGGGGTGGCGGGGATCAAACTTGCATTAAACGATCCCCTTTTTAATCTGATTGCGAATTTAAACAGTGTAATTATTAAAACCCTGCCAAAATAAATTGTTTTAGTAAATTCTCTGAAAAAAGCGTCACAGTTTATTTTTGTTTTAGTATATTGTACCTTTTTTATGGTATATTTAGTATAAAAAACAGTATTGCCAACTAGTTATACAGTTTTGGTATTCTTGAATCATTTAAATACAGCAACACTTCTTTTGAGTGCTCAATGTGCGTGTGTGTGTGAAAGGCAGGGGAAAAAGTCGCTCCATTTTTCTCGTGCTCTCCTGCGTACGTTTGGTTTTGCAAAACAATTTAATGGCGAATCGCCCAAATATTAAAAAAGTGTTTGCTTAAGTTGTACAAAAAAAGCAATTACAAAAAAGCAGCAAGGGCACGTTAAAAAAATGTTTTAGTGCATAATCGCATGCATACACTTTCCAACTGCAGAAATCGGCTAGCGCTTGTGTGTGTGTGTAACTGTGTATGTGCGCGCGTGTGTAAGTGAGCAATGAAAAATGAGGCGTAGGTGAGGAATATGTGCACATTTTCGAAAAGGTACAAATATTAAAAGTTCTATCACTGATTTAATTTAATTGCCTAATTATAAAAAAACCAGAAACGAAACATTTATTGACGCGCTGGCAATGAAAAAAATATGGCAAATTCAGGCAGTTGCACCCTGTTGTCTTGTGGTTGCTGAAAAAAGAAGCTTTTTGCGTGCCGAAAGCATCTAAAAAGCAAATGAAATAAAAAATCACGTACATAGAAAGTGTGTATTTTGAGTGGCCTTCTTGTTAAAAAAAAGCCAATATGAATAATTTTTGCTTTTCCCATCAATCTATCTACATACGTGCATATAAGTATACGCACTAATTGGCCTAATTTTATGGGAACTTCCTCCGCATTGTAAATGCATCTGAAGTTGCAGTGTTGTTTAATAACTAAGTAATGAAATTTTGGCAGGGGTCAAGGCTTTGTTGAATTGTTAAATTTCTTTGAAAATTGTTTAAATATATTGACAACATTTGCAGCAATTATGCGCAAACATAGCGCATGAAAATCAATGTATGCGACAGGCTCTCAGCTTTAGTGTGACCGTTTCTGGCCAAGCAAACATACCATAAAATACTGCGCTGGTATTCTTTGATAACATTGAAATAGTAAATATTTGAACAATTGCTGATGCCAATTTAATTAATTAATTATAATATTAATGCAATACTTGTTTGTATCTTTTTTTTAATTTGCAGCCCGTCTACCATAAAGTGCAGATACAACATCGCAGCAGCCGAAGAGAAAGTCAAATTAAATAATATTCAACGTGCACGCGCCAAATACGATCTAAATTGTTTGACTACACGATTTAAATAATAATAATAATTAACATATTATTGTTTGTTGTCGTTGGCGTAACATTTGCAAAATACGTCAACGATACTTTACAAAATTTTGTGGGGAAAAATGTGCAAAAGTGTGTTTGTTAAATTGTTAGCCAAAATTATTTGTTTACCTAGTACTACATAGAACGTAACTGCCTTTCTTAATCTAACATAAAAACAACAAGAACAACAACAACAATTCGACGCACCAGGCAAGAAAGTAGGCACACACAAGTAAAGACAAACACTAAACCCAAACAAAACTGCATAGAACAACAAACAGTCAACAGAGTCAACCATTTTGAAGAAAATGCTCAAATTAAATAATTAAATGTCAAGCAAAAGCAAAAGCAGCAGCAGAAGCAGCAACAGCAACAGCATCAGCAGCACTGAGACCACAGCAAATACTAGAACAACAACAAAATCTGTAAGCTAACAACACCAATCAGAGAACAGTTAGGCAGTTGCGGCAGTTTTTGGGGCTGAGGAGGAGAAGAAAAAGGAGAAGGAGCGCAACAGTGGAACCTGCCTGCTTTCCTTCCCGTATGCATTGGACGCATGCGCGACATGCGTGGACGTTAAGTGAGTGTGAGTGTGTGAGAGTGTGTCTCTGTGCGTGTGTGTGTGCGTGCATGTGCATTTGTGTGCACACGCACAACTGCAACAAACAACAGAAATAAAAAAAAAATCCAACACATTCAACAGTTTAAACAAACTCTCTGAGCAGCAATTTCGCATTTCAACTACGGTTTGGATTAATCTTATCAACAATCAATAGCCGTTGCTATTTGTTTCATTTATTATCTTTCAAAATTGTATGGAAAGTGATTGCGTTTTTCAAACTAAATTCAAGGGAGCGTGCCGAATATAACTCTACCATCAGTACCAGCAAGAACAACAACAATCACAGCTTAAAGTAAACAGCAGCAACAATAATAACAACAACAACGACGACGACGACATGCAGAGACGGGAGCGGCAAACCAGGTGAGTGCTAAACCCAACAAATCTCCCATTCATATATCGCACTATATGATTATGACTAGTGTAAACTCTTCAACAGCAAATTTGCTTTCATTCAACGTTGGTTTAATGCGATTGTTAGAGAATTCCGTTTGTGGTATGACAAGATTTCAATTTACCCTATTTTTCTATTTTACTCCTATCTCCGAATGTTGTGCTTAGATCTGCATTTATTTAATTTAATATGTATTACACTAATTTATCCAAATCATATCATAAACCTCTCTTCAACATTATTTACTGAAATGACAAAGCCTACCTTATTTTGACCTGATCTTGTCAAGATAATAAACGCTCTCACTCCGGTGAATCCATTGCCTAAACATTTAAGCTTATACAATTATTATTTGAATAAATATACCAGAAATTAAGGCAATTTTTGTTGAATGTCGACTTCACAACAATTTTACCAAATGTTTGTTATCTTTAAAACTTTGATAACGCGTAGAAACCTGTTCATTATAGTGTTATCAGGCTGTTGTTGAAACATACATAAATTCGCAAAATGTTTGACGATTAGATAATTCCAGAAGAAATAATACGTCAATGCACCGAAGATTATTTATATATACTGTAAAGAAATTATTCTTGGGCCAATTTTCTTAACGTTCTAATTAAGATTTTGATTTCATAACTAAAAGATACTTTGACGTATAATATATATTAATTAATGTCAAGTAAACAAATTACTATTCTCGCAAAAAACAATTAAACTTTGAAAAAGGGATTGTAAAAAAAATATATTGTTAACTATGTTGCATATTTTTCATAATCCATTTTGCATTTAATAATCTATCGAGTTGTATCTTTTTGCTTTTTTTTATAGCTGCGCTGTAAAATAATGATATATTTAGATTCTCAGAAATTCTGACAATAATATCCAACAAGTTGGCAGCACAGAATCTTTTGATTCTCATGGGGAATTACATTTTTATCAACGTCATATTTTCAATATTTCAATTCAAATAATAATAATTAAATACACTTCCAGTTTCTCTTGGCAACATAAATTTGTATCTACATGTGCTGTTTATTCAATGCCAAATGTATTTGCCATTGAGAAAAAGTTGCAGATGACACCTGTATGCTCTGAAAATTTTATATTACTCAGATGTGTGTGTGTGTATGAAAACCAATCGATGCTCTCTTTTCTTTGAGTATTTACTCTGCTGCGTGGCTTTCGTCATTAGCCTCAAAAGAAAGAAAGAAAGAGTCGAAGCCACAAATTGAGTAGATTTTTGTTTTGATTTGCTCATTTATTTCTATTTTTTTTTTTTGTTGCTATTTTGTTGATTTTCTTAATAATCTATTTATAGCAAACATCGTTTCTATTTAAACTTGCTTATTTTCTTTGATTATTTTCGCCACTATTTTGTGCTTTTCCGCACATTTCTTGCCACTTTTGTAATGCGATTTCTTGTTGTCACGGGGGTTGAAGAATAAAATGGGTTTTAAATCTATAATAGATGCGAGGCCTCCGCTAAGGAAGCGGAAAGTCAAATACAAGCGTGCATACATTTAAATAAGTTATGTATAGATATTTGAATAGATATCGGCCTCTAGTGTCAGGCCATCGGAAAAGCGTTCGGCATCTGTGTGTGAGTGTATGTGTGTGTGTATGCGTGTGGGTTGGTTTAAAGTAGTTGTTATTGCAAGTTTTGTTACCTTGCACTAGGTCTATTGACATTTCTAGGTTATTGCTAGTTTAGTTTGTCTTTTCATTTGTTTATAGTTTTCGGTATTTGTCGCTTTCTTATTTTATATTATGTGTTTGCACTTTTGTTTTAGACATATTAATTATCGTGCTGGTTTTTCCATTTCATGATGTTTTTTTGTTTGTGGATTTCCCTATCGCCATAAAGAGGAACTAATATTTTTTTGTACAAAGTGTGTTTATTGTTTTGGCTCCCTGTGGGACCAATAAGTTAACAAAAACAATGGGGCCTTCGGGAATAATTATTCGGGTAGTTTTACGACGTTGAGCGCTGCAAATAAGAATTAAATAAAACAGAGTTTTCGTTTAAGAAAGAAATATGTTTGCCTGAGGAATTTATTACTATTTTATTATTTTTTTCTAACTAAATGTCTTTTAAATAACTTTTTTAATACATTCCTTTTTAACCATATTTAATTCGCATTGAAAGAAATATCGTCAATAGCTTTTGCATTGTTAATTCTCTGTCATGTAAACATTTCTATTGCGTTTATTGTGTATTTTGTGTCTGGTCTGTCGTGATGTTCATAATTAAATGATTAAACATTTGACAAGCATTAATATTATTTAACCTTCAATCATTTGGTTTGAGACGTGCATGTATATTGCATACAGGCTGTAATTATCGGAGAAACCCTGAGAGCCTAGCGTTAACTTGGACTTGAGATTGGGGTTATTGAGCTCTCTGCTGATATGTCGCTTATTTGACCTCATTTAAAACGAGCGAGAGCGAGATAAAAATAGAGTGAGAGAGAAGCACACACAGATATTACTTGAGTGAGTGTGTGTGTGGGTTGTTCGCTTGTTGATATTAATTAATTAATTAAAATGCAATTTATGCGTATTAAAATTTAACAAAAAAATATGAAAATATATAAACTTTACTCTAAATAAGAATCCGTAATTAATGCCGTCAATGTAAACAAAATAAAAGCACTTTGTAAAAAGGAAAAACGAGAGCTAAATATACTCATAAAATAGTTTGAGAGTGTTTCCAAGTCAACGCCGTCAAAGTCTCTCTCCTCTCTCTACTCTCTCTATCTCTGTCCTGGCATCTGAGACCGACCTGCTGCGTTCATTAAAAATAACTGCAATTTTTTCTTCAACTCAACTTTGGCCGTCGTTTCTTTCACTCAGACGGATTGACAGACTTGGCCTTTTGGTTAGTGAATTATTCGACGTGGTTACACGAACAACTACCAAGAAAGAAAACTGAAAATTGAAAACTTGACCAACTTGTTAGCGCTTCTAATGAGTCAACGTCTTCCGTCTTCGGCAACGCGTCGTTGACGTCGGTGTCGACTGCGTGGCGGAAAAAGTGCCAGACGTTGATAAAGATGACGACGCAGTCAAAGACAAATAGAGCGGCTGCAGAGGCAGCTCTAAAAAAAAAGAGTGGCAATGGGG
Organism: Drosophila subquinaria; assembly: GCA_037043405.1. Classification (NCBI taxonomy): domain Eukaryota; kingdom Metazoa; phylum Arthropoda; class Insecta; order Diptera; family Drosophilidae; genus Drosophila; species Drosophila subquinaria. The sequence continues at coordinate 9,945 of JBAMBL010002480.1, read as the reverse complement.
GAAGGGGGGGCTTTAAAAACTTTTCAAAAATACTTGGCGTTTGCTTTGCACTTGAAATCTCTAGAGCGGGCGAAAGAGAATTGCCGCAAGAGTGCAAAGCAACTTGTGCAAGGATTTGAATAATAAATGTGTAATATTCATCGTTGTGAGAGCTTTTATGGCAGAAAAGAAGGAGAAGAAAATGCTTAAAAAGATATAATAGTAATATAAAGACCAGATTTAACCATTAATATTTAACTAGAATTCAAATTATAATAAAGTTATTGATGGTCGTTGTCGTTTAATGAATATTAATTTTTATGTAAATATCACAAATATAATTCTTTACTGAAAAAACATTACAAATAAATATTGTTATTATTATTATTGTATTATTTTCTGGGATTACACTAATGTCTATTTACTGTCGTGTATTGGGTCAATGTATTAGCTCACACAACAGTTAATCAACACTGGCTGGGCTGTCAACGCCTTCAGGCGCGCCCTCTAGCAGCTGTCAGTAATGAACAGCTTATATCTGTCAGTCACTTGACACTGCCATTCACAGTGAAGTGCCGTCTGTTAAACTGCTTATCACTGTAAAGGACTCTTCTGGTTCTGGCTGTAGCAACGCGGCGCGTTGTCATGGACATGTCAACTTGCTTTAAGCCAACCACATGCATACACTGAGTGCAGTCAGAATCGTACAATTATTTACAGTTGCAAAGTGTGATTGATAAATATATCTATGTATGTTTTTGTACTAATCTCTAACGCAAACAATTTGACTTTAATATAGGCATGTTACTTTTTTAAGAAAAAAAAAGTCATAGTTTAATATTTGCATTTTTTTACTTGTCAAAACAATAACTTTACTAACGGTATATTGAATACTTTAAGATAAGGTCATTTCAATTTTCTTCTTTCTAAGTCATTTTATGACTCACACTTTGGATGCCTTGTTGAACTTTGCACCTAGTTTTTTTTCTTCCAAGTCTTCTGTCAGCTGTGCATGTGTGTGTGGGTGTGTTACTGTTTGCTGTCGCTCTTTTAATCTCATCGATTTGTTTGACAGGCTTTTACTTTGCACCTTGTTCGTCGTCTCCATCTCGCTGTCTCTGTCCTGCTCGCTAAGCTATTGGCTTCAAGCATGACTGGCATCTAATTTAATTAGATGAAATTTTCACACTATTGGCTTTCTTCTACAGTCGTTGCTATTGACGTCCATTTGCGGTGCAACTTTTTTTTATTTTTATACATACGAGTATATTTGCGGTAATTAAAGCTCCATTCATTCTCCTCATCCTTTTCACACATCTTGACAAGGTTTTTTATAAATGAAAGCAAGTGAATTTCCTATACGCATATGCGTTTACATTTGTAAGTATGTAAGGCTGAAAACGTTGAAGCAAAGTAATCATCGTTTCACTTATCAACAATTGATTTCTGTTTTTATGCACACGTTATTTAATTTCTTACGATTGCTTCTCACACACACACACGCACACTCATTCGTTCACGTTTACGCCCACACGTAGAAACGTTTCTATTTGACGACCACTGCACTCATTCTTAATTTCTTCCTTTTGTTCTCTTTCCGTCTCATTTACAATGCTTCTCCACTTACATATGTACGTACTTTAACATAAAGAGTGGCCGCATCATCTCTTCATTTTCTTGCTGTTGTTGTTGCTAATCGTCGACATCTTATGGTTTTAGCTTTGCTTGTTGTTATGTGCACCCACACATAATTTTACACACTTGAAGAGAGAGAGAGAGAGAGAGAGCGAGAGAGTAATGTGCTACGTTGACGACATTGACAGTCGCCAAGTGCTTAGTGACGTCATCGGCGCATAATGTTTGATGGGTCACTTGGTACGTTTGTCGTCGTCTCATCGTTCCTCCACTTGTGTTGTGTTGCGTTGTGTTGTCTGCTCTAAAAGTTATGTGCTTTGCTTTTTATTTCTTTGTGTGTATACGCTTTTACATTCACATTCATTTTGCTAAATCCGCAATTTGTCCTTGTTTTTATGTGCCACAGCTGCTGTTCACCGTTGGCCTAGTCTTTTCATCCTCTTCTTCTTCTTCTTCCTCATCGCCTTAGCCTTCGTCTTCGTCTTATCCACCTCCCTGACCCCGTTTCACTCTCGGTCCGACCGACGCTTTCGTCAAGTTTTCATCAGCATTTGAGTGTGATTATTGAAGCCACTTTTTTTTTTCTGCCGCGCCACACGCAACTTTTGCCTCTTGCGGTCTGTGGGGCAGGTGGCAATCCTGCCATGGCCTAGCCTATACAATATTATTGCTACTATTCTACTATTTGCTATGGTTGCTTGTTGTCGTTTCTGTTTTCGCTGGGATTGCGCAAAATTTAGGTTAGTCCAACCCCTCAAACACTATTAAATAATAAAAGTCATACACAAAGTTTTGTATTATGTTTTTTTTTTGTGTTCGTTGGTTGGCAACAATGTGACACCGACCTCGTTGCCTATACCCATTACTCATAGAGTGTAAGGGTATATTGAATACGCTATAACAGCTTGAAAAGCATCAACGTCCGAGTCCGTCTGTATAAACCAGCGGTGGGCACGCAGTGGCTCTGGGAGCAGCGACTGCTCCCAACTATTTTTCTGCCTATTCGGCGCCGTGAAGTCGCACCAAAGATTCGCAGCCGATGTTGTTGTAGTTCTTATTGTTGTGCTCCCGAACTCAGATTTCGTGCCCACTGCTGGTATAAACTCCTTGCAGATACTTTTAGGGCTAGGGCAACCAGTTCAATACAAGAGCTAAAGAACTATTACTGCTAGTTACGGCTTTTAAGATAGAACTACTTTGTTGGTGGTTTAAGTTGTATTCTATTATTATCTTTTAAACTACTTAATCGCATTAGAATCGAATAAATGCGAGGGTATTAATATTTGATTTAACATTCTGGTAAACTTAAACGCCTAAGAGTATGCAGTAAATTAAATACCCACAGTTTTGTCAAAGGAAATAAGTGAAATATTTCTGATAAGAATTTGTATACATAAATTTTGACCTTACGCTCTAAAAAGAAGGACTTAACAATATGATATGTTTGTATCTTTTATAAGTCGAGAATGCTAAAAATAAATCAAATCAAATGTAAAGTGTAGCGGAAGAAGATTGCAGTAACAGCTGCAGTTGTTGAAATTTACAGTAATTATCTCACGCAATTGGTGGGACGAACAACAGTTTTTGTGACCTCTTATTGCCCAATTACAAATGTCATTGACCTGTGGAATGATTTTCGAACCATACCTTGTAAAGAAGAGGTTGTTTGTAATACAAAAAAAAAGAAAAAATCATGAAAAGCTAAGCTGTTGAAATATCAATATTTAGTTCTAGTTATTTGTATTATCGAAAGAATGAATGGGAAACCCATTTATAAATGTACTCGTTGTTAACATTTAACACACGTTTCTGTTATGGCAATCGCTGTTAAAGCTAACAGCAAACAGCTGCTCTTGTATCACAGTTAATGTCTGTATGTATGTGTGTGTGTATGTTTGTATGTATGTAGGAGGCCAAAGCACCTGCGCATGACTCACTCAACTTCAGTTAAATCTACAAACTCTGGTCACATTCAATCGCTGCACAGATCTTTGCTGCTGCCGGCATTACTGTATTACATACACACAAATCTTGAGCATGTATATGTGTATGTGTATGCATTTATCTGTGTATGTGTTTGACAGGTGCTTTTTGTTTGTGTAACGAGTTTGTATTGTAGTTTTTGCTCTGACGCATGTGCACACTCACATGCACACAGAGATGATGTATGTATGTATGTACTACGCACACTGGCAACTATTTATCATTATCAATAAGTCGCTCGTTCTCTCGCACATTGACTGCCCTCCAGTGTTGTTGTTGCTGTTGCTGTTGCCTGCTTGCCGCCTGCTTATGTGTCTCCCCTACGGCGCGTCGACAGTAACAGCAACAACATCAGCAACAGCAGCAGCTACAACAACGATAATTACATACTAATACAAAATGCTCATTTGCCGCATTTTAATTTTCACACGCTCACAGGCACAAGTGTTTTGTATCTGTGTCTGGGAGAGGAAGAGAGGGCGCGCGCTCTCTCTCTCTCTCTCTTTCGTTTGGGTCTCTCGCAATGGTTACTCGCTCGTCGGTGTTGCTTTAGTTTGGCGCTCGTTCCTGCTCAGTTCGTTTTCGATCGTGCGCCGTAGCAGTTGTCATTTCCTTGCTGCCATTATCGTCGCTGTTGGCTTAAAACAAAAAAAAAAAGAGTTGTTTTTGCAACGCTCGGTCGCGCGGAGCACTGCGGGTGTGCATACATACAATAATAATAATAATAATAAAATAAAAAATAGCAGCAACAATACACACACACACACACACACTCACATGCAGATAGAAGCACACGCATGGAGGAAATTCTGTATGCCGTTGCATGCGTGGCTAAGTGAGTGCTGTGTGGGTGTTCACACATACATGCATACATGTGTGTGTATGTGTGTTAATCACTCTTTCGTTGTGACGTTTTGTTAATTTGTGTTTGCTCCAGTGTTTTGCCACAATCTTTAAAGTTTACGCACAAAAATAAAAGTATTATCTTGTATTTGGTAGTACTTTTTTTAAAATTCAATATGCACCTGAGCTATGCCGCTCTGTATTTGTCAAACTGTAAAAAAAACTTATTATCTTTAGCTTGTCTCTGTCTTTTAGTATTTAAGTCTATTAAAGAGTCGTTGTCTCTCGTACACACTCACACACACATGCACAGCAGCGTATGTAAGTGTGCGGTCGTATCTATTTTCTGATTTGAGTCAGCTGTCTGCTGTCTGCTTATTGCCCCTGTGCTTTATTTCTTCCTTCTGCACAACTTTAACGAGTTTTAAGTGTTATTCTTACTTCACCTTCTCACTCACTCACTCACTCAAATATCATCAGCAATGGACAACAGCCGCAGCAGCAGCAGCAGCAGCACTTCTTGCACATTTGTTTATTGTTGTTGTTGTAGTTGTTGTTGCTGCTGCTGTTGATGTTTTTGTTGCTGCCTGGTTTGTACACCGGCAACACAAACTGGTTTTTCGAGTTATTTATGACTTTTTTTTCTACAATTTATTTTTTGTCTGCCTGCTTGCTTGCTTGCTTGCTATATGCCTGCCTGCCTTTCGGTATCTGTATCTCTTCTTTGTACGTACAAATACACATGTGTATGTGTGCATTAAGTCTTCAGACTTTTGACCTGCAAAAAACTGTTAAAGGTAGCAGTTGGGGGCGCTGCTTCTTAAATTTCATAATGTGGCGAAAGTTGTGTCTCAGATTGCAACATAATCGTATGCATATATATGACCAGGGCCACAAAATAACTTTATTCCTCTCTGACACAAGCACACTCGCATAACCGCATACAAAGGCAAAGACAAAGACAAAGCACAACGGATATGATAAATTAAAATCTTCTTTTTACATGTTTTACTCGAACTCCAAGCACTCAACAACTTAACTGAGCGTTGTAGTTGAGCTTTAATTGTAGACGACGACTGACAGCGGCAAACACAAAACAAAAGCAAAAGCAAACGAAATTAAAGCAACAAAATTTAGTGAAGACTGTTGCCATTGTTATTGTTGATTAGTGTGTATTGTGTAAAAAAAGAAAGCGCAGCGCGTTGGCGTTAAATAATCAAAGCGAGAAAATTTTTTGGCGAAATGTGAAGTGTACAAAAAAATATGAAATCTATAAGTTAAAGCCAAAGCTATAAAAAAGTATTGTTATTATTATAATTTTAAGGAAATGCCTTCAAAAGCTCTCAATATAAATCAAGTGCATTAAATGCTGAAGCAAAAAGTTGCAATAACATTTAAACAATTATCAAAACAAGTTTCAATTACAACAACAACCAACAACAGCAGCAACCGAAGAAGAAGAAGAAGCAGCAGCAGCAGCCAATCAGCGCGCGAGTGAACGGCCGCAGCGGCAGCAACAACAACAGCAACAGCAAAGGAAACAGCTGTGCTTACAGTTTGCAAGAAGAGCGAGGCTCCCCCGCATCGTCGTCAACGTCAATGCATGAGACCACGGCGGTGTGAGAGAGAGAGAGGGAGAGCACGTGAGAGCAAAGCAGAACTTAAAGCGCCGTTTGACGACGGAGTTTGCCGGGTTAGTTTGAGTTTGTAGTACAGTACATATATAACAAACGTATAACAAATGTGAATGTGCATACACCATAAGTACGCGTGTGTGTGTGTGTGTAATAAACATGTGTTGAACAGAGCCCGCATACCAAAACTGTGAATTGTATCCGAGTAGTGTGACCAGTTCTCGATTCTCTTGCCTTTAATAATGAAATAAAAGCGCCAATGCTTAAAATGCAGAACGCGACTTTGACCTCCACACAACAAGATGAGACATGCATGCATGTACAAGTACATATTGTGGTTGCCAATGCACGTGAGGCTTTTCACTACTGCAGTTCAATTGGGGTGGGGGTCGCGTAGAAGAATGCGTCCTCCGTCAAGCGGAAGGAAGGAATCGAGTGCAAATGTAATGCAAATGGGGTGGGGGTAGGTGTTTGCAATGCTAACGAGCGAAAATGTTGTCTATGCAGGAAGAAGACACTAGAAAGCAAATTACAGACAATTTATATATACACACACACATGAACACATGTATGTATATATAAGTTTGTATGTGTATATAATTGACTGGGTGGGCGTTTTGCTGCATTTTACTGATAAAGTTTGACCTCTAAAGCTCATTTGCATAGATTTTAGCCTTTGCACGTGTATGGAATTCAGGCTAAACTAATTAAAGTGCTCGTTGCCTGGTCTGGTCTGGTCTGGTTCGCCCCCAATGCACAAATACATATACACAGTTGCATACATACATTTAGCTAAATACGACAATGTAGTTGTATAGACATATTTACAGTTAATCTAACTTGCAAAGGTCAATCGGCCATTGAGGCGCCGTTCTCTCTTATTCACACACACACACACACATGCACAATAGATTGTGACGTCCAAGTGCCTAACCCCAAAAGCCACCCAACTGCAGTCGCTGTCTCTGTCGCAGTCGCTGCTTGAGCTGCTGCACTCGTTGCTGTTCTTTTTACCGGCACTCTCTTAAACGATTCGCATCGCTCTCGTTCTCTCTCGTTCGTTTTTGACGACTCGCTATTGTCTGTCAGCGACGACATCGCTGCCCCTAATCAACGCGCCCTTATCTAGCCAACTTGTTTAGCGTGTGTGTGTGTATGTGTGTGTAAGTTCAAGTGTCTATTACTGCTTATGTGTGTGTGGGTGTGTTTGTGTGTGTTCTTTGCTTATCATTTCGTTGTGCTTGTTGTCTCTCTAAACATGGCATGGCGTGGGGTGGGGTGGAGAGGGGAGAGGTGTTGAACTGTCAAGGGGGACAACCGGCTGTTCATTTGTGTTATGTGAATAAAATCATTGTTGTTGCTCTGATGCTCGCGTTTTTTACGCCTTTTTTCTAACTTTAAATGCCATTGAAAATGGATATTGGCATGTTATGTGCGGCAATTTGATTACAAACGAACGCAACAACAACGACAACAACAAATAAACAAACAACAATAATATAATACACAAGTAATAATAAAAGCAATAACAATGCGCATTGTTGGCATTTTGTCAATGGAATTGAATTATGAATATATTTGGCTTTGCAACAATTCTTTTACCCTCTCTTCTAAAAATATAAATGAACACGACATTAGCATTTCAAAGATTTGAAAGTGTTTAGTTTTCTGTTCTTTAAAAATGTATCAAGATTAGTGTACAATTCCCGCCTTTAAAGAGAAAGAGTTTACAACCTAAACGAACGCAAATAAAAGACGTTTAAAGTTGTTAAGAATTGTCGAATATTAAAACTGTGTCGTATAATCAATTAAAAGAAACTTGTATGTATTTGACAAGTCAACGCATTTTATTCGATTTATCAGGTGTTTTTATTATGTTCATAATTCAAATTCAACTCATGTCTGACAATTATAATGAAATCGATTTGTGTCTTAAAATAGCAACATCGCAATTGTAATTTTTGCATTTAAGAAAAAAACACAGAGCATAAAAAGGCGGCAACTGTGAAACGCGTCACAGGTCAAGTCCCCATATAAATAAACGATTGTGTCGGGGACGGGGACTCGCTTAGCTCAGTGTTGTTGATAACGACAACGCTCCGCAAACAGCTTATCAGCTTACTTAATTTATCAGGCGTTTCTATAATGTGCATATCTGTGTGTATACTATATAAAAACAAGAACAGTTTTTGGTTTCTTTTCGGTGATTTTTCTTGTTTACTTTTAAGCGCTATTTGTTTTTAGGGCTGTTATCCACTTTCCTCGTCTCTTACACAATTGGTGACTAGAATATTTTTAAGGTTTCTGTTAAGCATCATGTTTGTGTTTTTATTTTATTTCTGTGCTTAATTAAATTGAAAAATTAGTCACTTTGCGGTTGATTCAATTATTCGTAGTTTGACAAGCACTGTGTCGCATTGTCTCGATCAAATCAATAATTTGGCAAATATTGTTGATAATTTGATAGTTTTGTTGTTGTGTTTTTGCCATGCGATATGACAAATGCCTGACAAATTCTAATTGTGATTTTCCGCCTGTGACGATTTTTCAAAACAAATTTCTGCCCCACCCTTTAGCGTGGCGTTCTCTTCTCTCTTTCTCCCTCTCTCTTTTTCCCTCTTTTACTCTAGTTGAAAATTGTGTTCAATTTGTGCTTGATTTATTCATGGGAGAGCGCACTTCTAATGTGTGTGTAAGTAGGTGTATATGAGCGTGTATGTGTTGGTCTATATATATGTGTGTGGGTAAAGCCACCTTTTGCATGGAAACGTTTTATTTTTAGCCAATGGCTTATTTTTAATTATTGATTTTCAATCTAGCCCATTTTCTCCTCCACCTCTTTACATATATTTCTCATTTCTTTGGCTAGAGAGTAATTTATTTTCTTTAAATTCAGTTTTTGTTATTAGCATTACATACAATATGGTTTTAACTTGTGATAAGTGTTAAAAGTCAAACCAGGGATAAACAAATGGTAAACAATGGACATAAAAAGTTTGTGAATTAATTTTTGGATTTAAATTTAAAATTAAAGTAGATATTAAACGAATGAAACAAATTAAGCAATGTTAAGCTCAATTTTTGTCTTTTATTATTTGATAAAAGTATTTCATACAAATAATTTTATTTTATAAATTTTAAATGTTTTTATAAATATTGTTGCCAGCGAACTTTCTATGCACTATGAAATTATATCAAGAAATCAAGTAATGTAAGAACTTCAAAGTAAATTATAATTAAATGTTCAGATACAATTCGTTGTTAACAAAGAACAGTTATTTGTCTAGATATGTGGGAGGGGCTATTCCCAATTCGTTCCGTCTTTCGTTTCGCAATGGGGAGCAACCTAGAAACCGGTCAATGATATTCCGGCCAGCTGTGTGCTTGTCCCGATCCCCCAGCTCTCTGAGCCTTTTTCTCACATTTAATTCATAAAAAAAAGAGAGAAAAAACATGCTATTTAAAACAAAGAAGCTAAGAAACAGTGTAAGAGAGATGGAGAACTCGTTTGTCAAGCAGCAAAATCCAAAATAAAAAAATAAGCAAAAAAAAATTGTAAAGAAAACAAAGTAAAGCAAACGAGACGAAAGAAACTGAACTCAACAACTGAAACTCAACGGAGTGGAGCTGTTTTGGCTGAGACGATCGATCGATGGATGGGATTGAACCAGTTTTGGCCGCAGGATATTAAGCCATAAAAACAGGCAGTCAACTCAGCCAACAACTACTGCAACAACAATCGAGGAGTTTAAGAACTCGTTTCTTCTTTGAGTTTCCATTCGATTTAGTTGTCCCTCTCTTCCTACCTCCCCACCTCTCTCTGCTTGCTTTTGGCCCCCACTGTCAGTACTCAAGACTCACAGAGTTACTT